>CAIGQZ010032936.1:1463090-1556654 GCA_903798205.1 Danio tinwini
ACACACACACACACACACACACACACATATGCACATATACATAAATATATATACACATATATACATAAATGAACATATTAAAACTATTACAAAAATTCAGACTTGACTAATAGTTTGGGCAGCAATAGCAAAGAAATGTCATGTTCGGACCACACTTCAGTATAGGGTACAAATTTAAGTGCAGCAAAGGTTAAAAAAAATAATACTAATCTGTCCTGAAATTATTACCCATGGTACGAAGACTCCCATGCCATAAGCTCCCATCAGGGTTCAGACATAAAACTGCATACGTTTTTTCAAGTATCAAATTTAAAGTATTTAAAAATCAAAGGTTTACAAGTCAACTCTTTGCTTTATTTTGTTAAGCACGAAACAAAAGTATCCATCTGGGGCTCCTCCATGAGACTTAACACTTGTTAAACTGGACTTGCACTCCCCACACTTGTCAACACTACCAAGCTGACCAGTCACAAAGCTTGCAGTATGCATTGTCGCAACATGTAGTTACATGTTTTGCAATGTTGTATATTATTTATTTACTTCTTACCTTGTGAGGGTTAGCTAAAAGCAGGACCTGTGTAATGGCAGCAGGGGGCAATACAGGGTTGAAGGCAGGTAAATCTGATCCCGATGGTGGCTGCAACTTCACTCTCATATTCTGCACATACAAATAATGCAGTCTTAGTAAAGAATTAAACAGAAATTGACTGAAGATGGTTGCATAAGCAGTTTGAATTACCTTGGGAACAGCAGCCTGGAATCGTACATTTGAGATGGGCAAAGGGGCAGAGGACAACATGGAGATTATCACCACTAAAACATCTGGCCGGGCTGGCGGAGGGTCTTTTGCAAAATGGAACAAAACTCGTAGGCTGTGTTTATCAAAGATTGTCACAGGTAACATGCTACCTGTAAGGTCATAACAAAAATGAGATCAGTTTAAATTCATTTGATTCTGTTAGGGCTGGGTGATTTGGCCAAAAATTTAAATCTCGATTAATTGAACATTTTAACTCGATTACGATTAATGAACAATATTTTTTTTTTGCCCTCAAAGTTCACTGACAAGTTTTATATGCCATCTAAAGGCATCTCTGGCGCAGCGTCCAATCATCATCAATGTAGTGCAAAGTAAGGCTCAAGAAGTGGCCGCAGAAATAGAAATCAGCCACGACCTTTAACAGAGTGGGGTCATGTGACACTTTGGAAAAGTAATTGAAAAAATCATCTTTGAAAAATTAGATAATTATAGGTTATGAATGTCGATTTCGATGACTTTTCGATTAATCGCCCAGCCCTATTCTCTGCATTAAAACACAGGAATAAAACACATCGTAACATTATATAGTGAACATCATTTTTTCACATGTAAATAAATCCATAAAACTGCAATAAATAAAACACAAGCATCAAAAAAGTAGATACAGTCAAGTCCTGAAATGATTTAAACCCCTGGCCAATTCTGACTTAAGGTTTTTCCACAATGATGACTCTTGTACATCGTCTTAATATCTTGTGGGAGAAGCCGGTGTCATCAAAACAAATTTGCTGGTTGAATAAAAATAACCAAAACATAATTTGCCAGGGATATGAATAATTTCGGCCTTAACTTAATCTCATGCTCAACTTAGTCTCTCAACTTAGTCTCAAGCTATATTTCAAATCTCATCTAATCATTTGTTGTGAGGAAAGGCTTTTGATTGTCTCTTTCAAACTACTGCAATCAGACTTGGTGAATGATTGGCTTACAGCTACTTTTCTCCTGAACGTACCATAAAGAACTAGGGTAGAGATTAGGGTAAAGATTTTAGGTGGACAACGTCTATTCTTATTTATATTTATTTATATTCTTCTTAACGTCATTCCAGCATCTATGGATTGGACAAAAGTTTTTAGACCAAAGTTTATTTATACTCCATGCCTTTGAGCTGTGGGAGAAAATTGCAGTAAACCCCAGAGTAAACCTAAGCTGACACAGGGAGAACATGCAAACTGTCAGCCAGAGTCCCTTTATTTACAACTTCTTTTTATCTTTTCCTTATGAGACTCACAAGTTTTATTACTAGTTTGATTTAGATACAGTTTAAATCATAATAATTAGCCCTCCTGAATTATTAGCCCCCCTGTATATTTTTCCCAATTTAAGTTTAACAGAAAGAAGATTTTTTTTAAAACACATTTCGAAACATAATAGTTTTAATAACAAACTTCTTATAACTGATTCTTTTATCTTTGCCATTATGACTAAACATAATATTTTAGTAGATATTTTCAAGATACTAGTATTCAGCTTAATGTGCCATAGAAAGGCTTAACTGGGTTTATTAGGGAAGTTAGGGTAATTAGGCAAGTTATGTTTAAATTATTTGTTCTGAAGGCAATCAAACAAAAATGTTGCTTAAAAATATTGGCCTTAAAATACTTAAAAAAAATTTTTTTAAACTGCTTTTATTCTAGCCGAAATAAAAAAATAAGGCTTTCTCCAAAAGAAAAAATATGATAGGAAATACAGTAAAAATGTCTTCACTCTGTTAAACATAGTTTGGGAAATAGTTAAAAATGAAAAAAAATTCTCAGGACGGCTAATCATTTAGACTTCAACTGCTTATACAAATCAGACTACCTAAATAGTAGCTCTCTTTGAGTAAAATAGAAGTTCTTTATGCCGTCATCTACAAAAACAAACACATAAAACAATTACAATATATTTAAAGGATAAGAAGAAACTGCTGTTGCTACACAATCCATATCCTGCTCAGGGGTATGTATACATGTCAATTTCTCTCTTTCCTTTATGCTTCCAAATATAACCCATTCATTTTAAAACTATCATGTGAAATATAGATTTTTTTTTATGTAAAGACCTGTTACTGCAAGAAAAACAGCAATGCCATTATGCATATAAGATTTCTGATTCTGTGTCCAGGTTTGAAAGGACATGAGGACAATCCTTTTTTTTTGGTGATTTTTGACTTTTCTTAAAAAATATTGATTGCCTTATGTCTTACTAGGTTTGATAGACTCCAAGGGCACAGTCACTTTCACAAGTGATACGTCATCCTGAGGTGTGAGCTGGGAATTCAGGAGAGATCCTGGCTCTGAAGAAAAGCTCAACACAGGACTTGGGCTTGTAGCAGCATTTCCAGACTGGATCTGAAGGTCTCGTAGTGTGGGTTTGGACTGAGACTGAAGCTTGTCCCTGTTGAAAAGTATCAATGTAAATTTTTTGCACTGACAAAGCCTTACATTTTTTGAAAGCATAAGCATTGGCATGCTTTCACACTGGGAGTTTAGTTTGAAACAGGGTGGTTCAGATAATGTGATTGCACCTTGGTATAAAATCTGAGTCAGGAATTGTGACGTGAACAATAAAACAATGCAGGTACGCACTTGTTCAAGAAATAAAGTAATCTGGATGTGCGTCTTTGCTGATGTCATTAGTTATTAATTATCAGTAGGAGTGCCCTGGAAATCACTCTCAATTTGCAAACACTCACAATATACACCGTTTATGATTTCCTTTTCATCTGATTCAAGGTTAACAAAATGCTTCAGAGTGCAACAAAATCAAGTGTGTCTGTGAAATTAGAGGAATTTCCTCTTGAGCAAACATGAATTTGAATTGGCCCAGTGTGAAAGCCCCCTTAATCAGACTATTTTTCCAGAATAGAGTTGTATTTTTTAAAACAATTTTCATCCACGTTGACATGAAAACAATTTTTACATTTAAGATTAAAACGTTTTACAATTACACAGACTATTGGTGAGTTTTGCTAAAAAAATCCATAATATGCATTTACCATTTGACCTGAAGACTTTCTGGAGGTAGAGACTGCTGCAGCAGAGTCTTACCCAACAGGTCTAGCTCATCTAGGGATTTAGTGGATGTCACAGGCACAGGAACAGGTGTCTTGGTAGCACTCGTCACTGGCAACAGCACTGCAGGGTCTGGCATTACAGGTGTATCCGCAGTTTCTGATGACTAACAAAAGCAATTGTGTTAAGGCAGGGGTGTCCAAACTCGGTCCTGGAGGGCCGGTGTCCTGCATAGTTTAGCTCCAACTTCCTCCAACACACTTGCCTGGAAGTCTAGTATACCTAGAAAGAGCTTGATTAGCTGGTTCAGGTGTGTTTAGTTGGGGTTGGAACTAAAATATGCAGGACACCGGCCCTCCAGGACTGAGTTTGGACACCACTGTGTTTAGCTGTTTGACAGTAAAGACTCCTCGATGGCCGATATCAAAGACACTCAGAACCGTTGACATCATTGCCATATCGCCATGAAAGTGTATCCTACCAATTTACACAGTATGATTTTTAAACTGTTCAAAATAGATTTTGTGCATGTTTGTCCTTTTGAGCAGAAAGAAATAAAAGACAACTTTTATCAGTGCTCTCGCACAGTGCACATGATTTAGGCGTCCAAATAGACATCAGGCTACTGGATAACAGGGTTATGAAGATGATGTAATTTTCCCAGTTGTTACAACCTTGCCCCCTTTTCTCTTTTTATTACATCTTATTAAAAAAAAAACAAAAAAAAAAAAACTGCAGTCTCCAGAAATGAATGCAAAACAGTTGAATTAAAAAGAAAAGAATGGCAATAAGTGTACAGTGTGTAGGTATGATTAACAAAACATCGCTTAGGCTAAACATCTATTTTTGATTGTCTCAATGACAGCTTTTCAACTTCAGCACATCGAAAATAATAAAAATGTGTTTAGAACTCATTTTACAGACATAAAAAAAAAAAAAATTTAAATTGAGCCTCTGCAATTTCATCTCTTACAACTGAAATAAGGACAGCACTGGTTCATCAGAAAGTTATTCAATTGTGAAAGGGAAAGCCACATGAGGAAGACTTCATTAACATTCACAATCATTTGGCTGGTGTGCTGTGATCAGTTTTATGTGTGTGCTTGATCACTTGTAAACCATTTACACATTTTGATGTTTCTTAGCAGTAGAAATAGTCATAGTTGGGTAAATTAAGAGCACAGTGAAGGCTGATTTATACTTCTGCATAAAGCGCACGCATATGTTTCAGCTCAGCCTTTGTACGGTTGCATAGCCCTCGCTATGGCTGACGTCGACACTGACAGTGATACAGTTATTCAAAAGTAATGGAAAACCTTTTAATTATAGTAACTTTCTCTATTACAAGATCCCCATAACTGCTAAAGAATTTGCAATAGTATTTAATGCAACTCCTAGTGGACATGTTCAGCTCTTATCTGGTACTATGTCCTCTCAATCCAATATTTTTGCTTACTAATCAGTTCAATGGTGTAAAATTATAGACAATAAAATGAAAAACTTCTACATTAAAAAGTTATGCAGAACCACAATGTTGCCTAAATGCAAACCTTTTTGGAATTCCTTATTTGAGCAGATTGAGTTTGGAACTTGCTTAGTAAATACTACCTCACCAATAAAGTTAAAGAAATGACATTTAAACTAATACATTTAATTTATCCAGTGAAACAAGATGTTAACTTTTTTTGAGATGGAATCTGTGCAGTTTTGTGAATTAAAGGAGGAATCGATAAATTTTAAGTTTTTTTATGCACATATACTCAAATGTTTTGGTTTGATGTAGAATATATTATATTTAAACTTCAGTTTAAAATTGAGTTTTCCTCAAGATATTTTTGACAAACAATAGTAAGAATAAAACCTGAGCAAAATTTGTTTTTTAATTTAATGATTATATATGAAAAGTACCATATAAACAAACAAAAATGGTCCAATGATAAGCCTAACATTTATTTGTTTAAAATTGATTTTAAGCATTACATCGAAAGACTTGAAGACATTAAAAACAAATAAAGCTATAAGGATGTATGCAATTTTGAAATTTATTTTCTAATGCAAATTTCTTGTAAATTATACATCTCTTATAATTCTATTTATTTTTTGTTTTTTATTCTCAATTGATTTGTTCCTTGACGTGAAAAAATTGTAAGCACTGTACTCCTCAATTTTTTATATGCTGTTGCTCTTGTTGAGCAATTTAAAAACTTTTTTTTTTTTTTAAATGTAACTACATGTTGCAACAACGTGTAGCGCAAGCTCTGTGATTGGTAGCCGGCTAGGTAGCAGTGATGAGTGTGGGCGGGGCCAAGAGAGCAGCTAGCCCGATGGAGAGGGTGTTTACAAGTGTCAAATCTCGTGGAGGAGCTCCAAATGGAAACATTTGTTTTGTGTTTACCTTATGATTAAAGTTGTTGAGCTACATGTACAGTATGTAGCATTAAAAACACTCATGAAGAAACTCGATAGAGAAACAGGCTGCCCTTTAACATTTTGGAAGTGTTATTGCAGAACAACACAAACAGCAAGCAGAAGTATAAATGCACAGCTACGTGCAAGGCATGCACAGTGGGTCACGGCAATCACTCCACACAGAAGTATAAACCAGCCTTAAATGGGAAAAATACGATTTTTGGAATTTTTAACTTGCACAAATAACAAAAGAAAAAAAATGTGTATATGTAGACAATTATTTAATTATTAATATTAATGAACATTATTATAATTGAATTGGTTTATTAACTAAAGTTTGATTAGTGTATCACCACCACTTTGCTCCACTGGTAGTTATATCATCCAGAAAATATCAAGCACAATCAGAAAAGCAAAAACACCTCTCATACAGGCAAGTTACTTCTTTGTAGTTGCGTCCCAAATGGCACACTATACACTATACACTTATGCACTTACACACTCTACAGCATAATATATGAATGTAATGTTGTCCCAAATCGAACATTAATGTTTTTTTACAAAGCGGAAATTCAAACAGTTTCCTTGATGACGTTTGACGGTTGCCAAATTAGTGAAATAAATTACTAAAGTACCAAACATACCTGCCATGAGTATATCCGCATTCACCATCGGCAGGCAGTATAATCACACTTGTAGGAGAATTTTGCTTTCACAATCCACAATAAATAAAGTTATCCAACATGTGCGCTCTATAGCTCCGCCCCTTCCGCTACGTGAGCAAAGCTGCGGTCATTGAGTGCGTTTAGTGTCCATCATTCCAAACTTAATTTTACCAGTTGAATGAGTCCGGGTAATTAAAGTGCACTTATTATTTTTGAGTTTTTAGTGTGAACGCACTACTTACACTATTTATACTACAAAATGTTGTACAATAGTGTACAAGTATGCGATTTGGGACGCACCTTGTGTCATAGATTATTTCAGTATCCATACTAAAAATGAAAGATTTTTTTGCATAAAGAAACCTACATATTAACCCTGCTTGGTTTACAGAGATCCACGTTTATATGTAACTAAATTGCTTTATACACAAAAAATGCATTAGTATTATTGTAAATCATTGCAAAACACTGTGATATGTACATTTGTGATACAGTATTCTGATAATTGTGAAATAATAAAAAGCCACATTATGTAGAAAATATAATTTTTTCTGTGGGTGCTTGGTCATTTCGGTCATATGGCATGTGCCGTTACAACAGTATGCCTGTAGGAACATCTGTTTTCTGTCTCTGGCCTTTAACCTTTTTTATTTACAAACTTTGTAGCATAATATTGTTACAACATTGTCTTTATCAAGTGAAATGTGACCATACTTTTGAACGTTATGGTTATGGTACTCATCCTTAATCTTAATATACCACTGAATACATGTTACATACTTATATACCACTTACAGTTTGATTAAACTATTTTTGCTGGTTAAACAAAACCTAATTATCACATACAGTTCTATTACACGTTGAAACATGGTACAGTTGATTGGGGCTTTCAGAAAATAACTGGTCATAAGGCACAATGCATAGTTCTGGGGCAGTTCAAATGGTCCAAACTGCTGTGTTCTGCCCCACAATAAAAACTAGCAAAAGATTTGGATAAATTAGTCGAGTACTTGGTTGCTGGATCTCTACAACTTGCTAATTGTCACACGATCAGAACAAATTAATAAAACTTATTTATCTGCTTACCTGAAAAGTATTCCATCCTATAGCATCTCCAGATTGGGAAGAAGTCAGATTAGAACTGACTTCAGTCAATCCTGAAAAAGAGGGAAGCAAGGGAAATAAATGGCGAGGGAAGCAAGGGAAAAAATGACTATGGCTAAAACTGTTCATCATTTCAATACAGTCTGAAGTCATAAAAAGTCCTGTACAATTTAAGCAGACTATTTTTGAATCAAACAGTTGACTCAAACACTTGCCAATAATCTTATATAAAAACAAGTATACTGACAACACAAAATAATTTTTTATAGTAGGTTATTATTATTAGAGTTTGTTAACTTCAACATTAATCCCACCTAATGAGATGGGTGGTCAATGTTTGGAGCATAGCAACTCCATTCTTGGTTTAATTTTTGAGACCACCCTTCGGAGATCATCCTCCACATTCAAATCCCGACCTGTATTTATTAAGGTTAATTAAATTATTTAATAATATAGGTTAATAAAAATTATTTAAGTTGTTTAAGCACAAGTTCAACACAAAATGGCATCAGTACATCCATAGTGGTTTGGTAAAGAGCTCCAGATGGGCTTAAGGCTATCAATATTAATAACATATTAATTGTGCCATTTTTAATTTGCTCATTGCAGCATTCAAGTTTTGTCTTGAATGCGTGGATTTTATCATTCAGAGACATTATGTTTTGTGTTTTCACCTAGCAATGAGATATTAAGTCTATTCAGTTTTTTAAATATGCAGGCCAAATACACTAATCTTGTTAACCTGTAAGGAGGTACGCGAGTTAGGCCCCATGCTCCATCAGAAACAAGTGGAGTCTTGCAGCTCAAAGAGGTGTCTAAGCCCATTCCCTCAAGAAAGCCACTTTTGTATAGAATGCAAGCATGCTCTGATCCCAGTTAAAGAGAATGACAAGCAATCTGATAGAGTAGATGCACTTTTCTGTAACTGACAATTTTTATTGAAGTCAAGGACATGTTTATGTTTTGGTAAAGTGTTTTACTATCAAGAGTTCTGTGTAAAATATGTGAATTTTTACGTGAGGTGCCACCTGTAAGGCCCCGTTTACACTGATGCTTTTTAGATTTAAAACAGCATTTTAGAATGAAAACAATCTACATCCACACTTGGCATTTTACCTAGCATTTCTGAAAAGCTGAATCACATGACCACACACACACACTGGCATGTGCTGAAAGTTGCTTCAGTGTATTCAGAGGTCTGATCTCCAGTCAGTTAGTGGGAGCTCTGCACACTGTTCCCTTTGAAGATTTAGCCTTTAGATTTATGTCCTTGCGTCCTCGGGAGTTCATTCTCCCTATCAAACTTTCGAAGTCTGAACCTAAAAGGAAATGATGGAAGTCCAAACTCTGTGTACATGATATTCAAAAAAGCTCCAATCAGGTAGCACAAATGTCAGCAGCCACGCCTCCGTTTTCAGATGTCTCCATTTTCCTCCATCCAAACACACACACACACACACACACACACACACACACACACACACACACAGAGCAGCAGTGTTTTAAAACAAACACAACTCAGCTTTCCCAAACTCTCAGCTTTAAGGGTCAAAAACTCTGGAGTAGTGTGGACAGAAGGCGTAACCATAGCAAACAAAAGTTACGCGTTTTAAAACTAAAATGTATTATTGTAAACAGGGCCTAAGACTCTTGTTTTAAAACCTTTTTCTCTTTCTTTTTTCAATGCTGTCTTTTATCTAGTGCATCTTTTTCGTAATTTTTTTAGGAAGTTGTGAAAATGACCTCGTCTGTTCATGTTTTCTCCAGCAGGGTACAAAACAAAGCGTCTTTGTTTTCCTTCAAAACTGTATTTGAATACAAGCAGCTTTCAAAAAACATCTGTGGATGTATTTAATTTTAAAGCATATTTCCCTTTCTTTAATCTATCAACCAGCTGACAATTTAGCTAACGTCCTAGATTTCCCAGATTGTGTGGCATTTTTGCCTGTGCAATTAAATATGACAATATTGTTGACAATGTCATGTAAACTCATTCCGCAAATCAGATCTACCTAGACTTACACTATTGTTGTCGTTAATCTAACATCACACCAGGGGTTGCAATCCAATTCGCAAATCAATTGGAAAAAAAGATATAAAAATAAAACAATTTAAAAAGCTGATGGCATTATTATTATTATTTTTTAAAACAAAACTATTAACTTCTATTTGTTTAAATCTTGTGTTAGTTCTGTATAAAATATGCTCATTTTAATTGCTTTAAAAATGTTTTGGAAGTGATCCAGAGACTTTTTAAACTCATTGATTATCCTAATAGTGAACTTTGGCAATTGGTCATTAGTTTAACTGTTGACCTGTGACACGGAGCATTTTAGTGCTTTGCTTTTGTGGTATAAATTTGTTTATGTTAGAGCCAGTTTATAATAACTAAATCAAGTTTGTGTATTATTAATTTATTAAGACATTTTATTTAACTTTTTTAAATTAAGATATGAACATTTATATTGACCTGCAGACCTATTCTTTAAGTTTCATGGCAGATGATAATAACCCAAAATTTAAAGGCAAAAGAAAATGCTACATAGGTTTTGATGAGTCTAATAAACATTACAGCTTTTGTCTGTCTACAGCTTCACACTTAAAATCGTTAAGCATAGGTTATACTAAAACTTATACTAAACAGAATGATGGATTATCTGTAAATAAACTGAAGCGCCATTGACACTGTCACTTATCCATGCATAAAATATGCCATTTAAATTTAAATAAACCAATCAGCTAGCTCAAATAGCAAATGCAAATTAACAATTTATTATTTATTTCTAACAAATTATTTATTTGGGGTATAAAAGAATAAGATTAGTAACAGAAAATAACCGCTTAAGATGTACTGATAGTTTCTGACATAATTTGTCATAGTAGCAAACTAAAGCGAGGTAGACAAGAAGCATATGCGAGTAGCATACCATAGCAAGGGCGGCGAGACATGCGATTTGCTGCTTGTGAGTTTCTTTCACTGACACTGAATGTACAGTACAACCCAATATCCCCTATATCACTGCTAAGAGCACACTGTAAAAAGTTGATGAGCAGTGGAACACAATGCTGAACTTGTTATTGTTGCTTATTTGATGTTTGATAGATTAAAGCAGCATGGTTTCTTTTAACAGGTGAAATTACAGGTTTAGGTCATAGACAACCTCAAAACAGACAAAGTTGGGACAATATGGAAAATGCAAACAAAAAAGAAGTGATTTCTAAATTTACTTTGACTTGTATTTCATTGCAGACAATACAACAGCATATTATTTAATGCATTCCTCATGATTTTTTTTTTAAATAACACATATTCCAATTTAGTTTTTTGCAACAAATGAAAAAAAAAAAAGTTGGAACAGTATAGCATAAACAAGTTTGTAATGTTGCCATTCCAACACTTAAAAGACATTTAGGTACTGAAGACATCAAGCGATAGAAGTGTATCATGTGTAATTTTGTCTCATTCTTCCTGCAAACAAGACAATGTGGGCAACAGTATGGGGTCTTCAATGTCGCATTTTGCGGTTCAAAATGTGCCACACATTCTCTGTTGGAAACAGGTTGGGCCTGGAGGCAGGCCAGCCAAGTATCTGTATTCTCTTCCTCCCCAGCCAGGACTTTGTAACATGTGCAGAATGTGGTTTTGCATGGTCTTGCTGAAATGTGCATGGGCGTCCCTGCAAAACGCAGCAGCATAGTGTGCTCCAAAATCTCATGGGGCCTATACCATGATAGTCCCTGGCTTTGGACTTGCTGCTGCTAACAGTCTAGATGATCCATTTCTTTTTCTGTCCGGAGCACACAACGTCCATTTCTCCCAAAAATACCTGAAATACCATCACCTTAGAATTATAAGGTTCTATCTGACGATTTGGTCAAAATTGAGTTATTGACATTCTTATTAAATGACAACTTATTTACATTATGAGATGTTTTTTTATGTGTTGTTTACATTTTAAGACTTATTTAAAAGACCAATGTTACACACATACTTTGTTTGCTATATGGAATGCAAAAACTTTGAAGCTCAATATCTCAAAATCATTCAGAACACAGATAGAACCTTATAATTCCAAGGTGACGATACTGATTCATGTGACCACAGTACACGTTTCCACTGTTTGATAGTCCATCCTAGATGCCTTTGAGCCCAGAAGTCAACAGCGCCTCTGGACGCTGTTAACATAGGGCTTACTTTTGGCACAGTACAGTTTTCACTGGCATTTCTGGATGTAACTACATATTACATGGTATTACATGGTAAGTTTGTCAAAGTAGTCCTGAGCCCTTGTGGTGATATCGCTTATAGATAAATGAGGATTCTTGATGCAGTGCCACCTGAAGGATCGGAGCTCACAGTTGTTCAGCTTAAACTTGCAGTCTTGTCCTTCATGCACTGAAACTCCTCTAGATTCCTTGAATCTTTTAATCACGTTAAGCACTGTTGAAGGTGAAATATCCAAATGTCTTCCTATCCTTTTTGAGGAACATTGTTTTTAAACATTTCAATAATTTTCTCTTGTAGTTGTTGACAAACTGGCAACCCTCGGCCCATCTTTGCTCCTAAAGGACAAGATGCTCTTAGATGCTGTTATTGTATCAAATCATAATTACAATCACCTGTTGACATCATCTGTTTTAAATCACATAATTAAGCAATTTACCTGATTACTAGCCCTAAATTGCTTCTGTCCCAACTGCTTTTGGAATGTGTTGCAGTCCGAATGACAGGAAAAGATTTATTTTTACAAATGAAATAAAGTTCAACAGACAAAACATGAAAATATGTTGTGTTCATATTGTCTGCAGTGAAATGCAAGCGAAAGTAAATTTGGAAATAACTACTTTTTTTATTTACGTTTTCCACACTGTCTCAACATTTTCTGATTTAGGGTTGTACTTGCCTGCTTGCATTTAAGGACAACATTGTATACATGTGAAGTAAAATTGGAAAATTAGGATGCAGTGCTGAGTTTGATATAAAATTGAACCGATTTAATGACATGACAATGACATGATAATTAAAATTGAACTGAACAGTCCCACCAGTGTAGGTTCACATCTCTATCAATTAAATATAAGGGATAATCCTTCATGAAGGGCATATAAAATCGAGGGAACGATGGTGTATAAAACAAGCATATTTGATAGCTCATGATAAGGCGTTAGCTACCTTTTCTCAAATATTTTTGAGCATATTGCCAAGGTGGTTGATGCCCATCAGCTTTTTGGTAAAGAACATGTCTGTGTCCTCAAGTTTACACAGAGAAAGGAAAGCTCTTACAACTGTTACAGAGATACTATGATTCTTACTAATGCTTGAGCGAAGCACATTTATTTAGAACTGTACATTGTAAAGAGTTATGACAAGTTACCTACCTAAAGACATAAGCTCATCATCTAGAAGACTGATGCCCAGCTCCTGTGTCTGAGAGGGAAATTCAGAGAAAGACTGAGCTGAAGGGGACGTGTCCAGTCCTGTCAGGTCCAAAAGTGCATTACTGCTACCTGTAAGCACAAAGTTTGAAAAAGTGTAAGAAATAATCTGTCACACATGTGTTTCTAAAAACCATTGACAGCACAACAAGACACTCTACCACGAGTAATCATTTGTCATTCTATGAGAGAGCCTCAACATCTCCAGACATCACTGAGTTCATGTACCTGGGAGTGTGGCTGAGCTGCTTGCTTCTCCATTAACCTCCTCTCCTCTCACCAGCTGCCTGTACAGATTGATCACCTGCGTTAGGCTGTCATTCGCCTGTAAAATCTCAGCTGCAGACAAACACATACAAAAGAGACTCAGAAACTGACCTAATTCATGAACTCCTGGAAACTATGTGAAATTAAAGTTTTTGCCCTTCAACCTGTATGCCTCACCAAGAGCTTCATCATTGTCCTCAGTATCACTGGCCAATCTGAACAGAGTAGGTCTCATCTTTTC
Source organism: Danio tinwini (assembly GCA_903798205.1). Classification (NCBI taxonomy): domain Eukaryota; kingdom Metazoa; phylum Chordata; class Actinopteri; order Cypriniformes; family Danionidae; genus Danio; species Danio tinwini. The sequence continues at coordinate 1,477,029 of CAIGQZ010032936.1, forward strand.
ACAGCGCTGGTACAGATCCTACAATGACAGAATAAAGACCAAACAGAGATTATAAAAACTTATGTACGTAAATTGTTATGAGAAAACAGCTGACGTGTGTTTTACAGACCTTAATGAGCTCCTCATTGCTTTGTGAGGAGCTCTCTTTGCTGTAATCTCCCAGTAACTGTGTGAGAAGCCCAACACTCTCCTTCACTTCCTGAATAGCGTTCACTCTCTTTGACACCTTCTCCATGCGTTTCTGATCCTGAAAACATACTAAGTATTAGACACAGCAAATCCGCACATTTTACACACTAATCCAAAAGAAGGTACACTGTTTTCAGCGCTCGAAAGTTTTGCCAATGTAGAATTTAGTCTTGAAAATTTCATTTATTGTATGCCTGGAAAGTCATGTAATCTGACAAATTTCGGTTGAATAAATGAGGACTGGCAATCAAATTGTGATACATGTGATTGTCAGTGCATATTAAACCACAGAAAAGAGTACTATTGAAATGTTAATTCTGTCTGGAATTAAACAACAAAGTATATAGGACACCAGTCATACAATGATTTCATCATTTACCTAGTATAAGATGAACATGAGCTTCTCTGAGTCATGTCACAAACATTTTACCATTAGGATGTCCACAGAGTTTAACAAGGTCATTTATTTCAATTTTCTTTGTTTGCTTTTCAATATGCCATTAATTAACATTATTGCATATCAATTATAGGTGGGCATAGATAGTTTTTTTAAATCTAGATTAATCTTGGAATTAATCTAGATTAATCTAGATTACAATAGCTCATTTGAATTATGCCAAAGGCTTTCGGAATGTGTGCACTACCCAAATAATGACTAAAAGTAAGTCTTTAAGAACGGGTTTCATCATCATCTCATCACCGTTTTTTCAAAATGCATCACAAACTGCTTGAGAAACTGTTCTACTATGATAATTGGTGATAAAAAATAAATGATGTTCAACAAGATGTACTTGTGTTTACTAACTGTTTATTCAGTTAAACATGAATTTTGAACTGTAGGCCTACATAATCTCGAAACTGTGATTTTTGATTACCTTAATCCGACTAAAGTCATAACTGAACTAAACAGAAATGGAATGAAGATGTGGAGTATGCATATATTAGTGGCATTATTGAAGTAAACACTGCAATCAAACTATTACCGTCATGTAGGACTTTTAGCCATATTTTCCAGCTAGATCCACACACGCGGCTGTCAGTAAAGGACCGCACACACCCACACACACATTGCGAAATGCGGAAGTTTTTTTTCTTTCCATTTGGCATGCATTCTTATATTCCATTAAATTGATTATATTAAACTCTCCCCAGCCATTACTTCTTATTTGGGTCTAATACCCTAGTTTGTCATGGGGGCATAAATGAAATGTTCATGAGCTGCAGTTAAAGTCACCCAAAATTACAGGAAACTCTTACATGAAAGCACTTCACGTAAACACCTTAATTATATTATTGTCTATTAAAGCAAATAACTAGATTACAGATGTCCATGTAAGTAATAGTGTCTTTGAAGTAAGTGAAAGATCCAGAAGGACATCCTGCTGATTTGATTCAGAAGGGCATTTTTTTGTCAGATTGCTCACCGGTTTGACTTTTATTCACCGTCACTCATTTTAAAAAGGACCCGGTCCATTTTATTTGTATTTGTTTTACTCAAACCCATAAACTCTACAGGTGCCTGATAGTTAGATGTTGAGCTAACATTAATTAGATTAACTCTAGCGAACTGCATCCATGTTAGCACTTCACGTTTGATGTGGTAATTTTACAGAAGAAATACACACAGGTTCGAACCTCGTTCCCACCACTTACAGTGCAATTCGGCCAGGTGTACATACGTGCTAAAATATCAAGGTGAAAGTCATCATAGCTTGCGTAGAATAGACCCAGCTATATATACGCCAATAACGACCTACCTCTAATATAAATATTACCAACACTCAGTTTTGGTGCTCTTGAACTGCACCCTTGTTGTTGATGTTTATTAATAACTCAGGCTCACATACGTTCCTCTACTTACCTCCTGAACCATTTCTTTGATGAGTTTGTTTGCTGCCCGCAGGTCCTCAGGATGAGAGCTATTTAGAAGACGGGACAACATCTATTGATTAAGGTAAAATGCAGGAGAAAGAGAAAAACAGAGATAGAGAAATATTTACTTTTTTGGATATATTTGCTTTTTTAGATTTAAGTTTACAAACACCTTACAACAGTTTTCTGTATTTCACATAAACTCTGATAACTACTCAAATTATTATTTTTCAATCCAAATCACAAAGTACATCAATATTTTAAAGGTAGGGGGTGTGTGACATTGCCAAAAAAAATAACATTTAATTTTTCAATAATATTGATAATAAATATTTAGCTGTATGGGTTTGTGTTGGTACTTCAGGCCTGTCACTGAAAAATACAAAATGGTTTACACGGACCAATACTATAATTTTAATAAGAATAAAGCCTCATTCACATTAAAGCGACAAGCAACGTTCATTTCAACGGAGAGTGAGCGACTTCTGGAGATCTCCGTCTACGTGAGCAACAGCAACCGTTGGCGACCAGGTGGGCATGTCGAGCGACACAACAAATTGGAGAATCCTTAAATTTTATGCAAATGAAGAGCGACTTTCTTAAATGACAACCAATAGGAGCCCCAAAAGAGCTCACGTGATCCTCTCTAGATCAGAGGCCGGATGTATTCTCAGTGCTGTAGACCTATACATACCTGTTTGCAGCAGGTCGCCACCCAGAGCGACAGACAAAGTCGCTGCTAGTGTGAATGAGGCATAAGACAATACTTTAAGAGTGTACCATGTAAACAGAGATTTTTTTGATGACATTAATCCAAATAAAGTCATAATTGTACTAAACACAAATTGTTCGCTTTTCGCGACAGGATATTCCATACAGTCACGGCTGTTTGACACTATTCTCGGAACCTATCATGTAGGCTTGCCACGATAGACGGTGTTGACGGTGTTACCAGTTTTAAGACGCAACACCGGTGACATCATTTTTCCACAGTGACACTGTGCCCACATTTTTTTTTTAAGTATTCCTTTTTTTAATTCAATATTTATTTGAATTAAATGGAAAATATAATTCCAAATAATTTACTTAAGACGATAGCATGCAGTAGGCTGTCGTTAAATTCGAAACATAGCTACAATGCTTCATATTTAATTTATTATGTGAGGAGAACAAGATGAGTCGAATTTACAGAAAAAGAATGGCGGACGATTTAGTGTCAAAACGCAAAACAAAAGCGTCTCATTTAAAAAATCCCGCGACCATTATCTCACAGTGGTTAGTAATAATTAATCTTATTTTTATTAAACTAAAAGTGATTGCCGCGCCACTGACAAGCCAACTGCAGAGAAACAAAGCAACCTCGCGGCAACCGCAGTGATCACTTTTTCTGAAGTTCATCTGTTTTTTTGTGCACTTGATTATTATGAGTTTAATGTTAAAAAAAAACAATAATGAAAAGGCAGACAAGAGCATATCCTGTGTGTGCCCTGTGTGTAGGTCTTCACTGAAGTCTCCCTCTTCCAAAACCGAAAGTTTTGTCTGTCTGGCAATATTTCGGCTTTTAATCGAATGAAAAGTTAATTTAGATGAGCCAATATTAAAAACTTGCAGTAAAGTAAATGTGACATGCAGGCACACATCGAAACTGAGGTCTGATCTCCTCTCTCTTGCTGTCATCCATCGATAGACGCCACACAAGTCAAGTCGCCTAATAATTAAATTAATTATAATAAAATCGAAATCAAAATAAACAATTCATTGCATTTTTCGTTTGATAAAAAATATACGAAAACGAAAAAAATAAAAGGGTGGCTAGTTTGTATTCATGTGTTTTAATATTAATGAAAATATGCTTAGCCTATTTAAGCGTAACGATTATATACGCTGCCAATAGGCAAGCCATTCAAAAAATTATATTTTACTGTGTACTGAGTAATAATGTATATTTTACAATAAAAACTAAATGTAGCATGTGTCGCTGTCATTTAAAACACACAATTCATAACACACCAGAGCTGTAGGCCTATAGTCTATCTATGCAGTGTGTAAACTTACAGAGAGATGTTGGCCAAAAGTCATAGCTACTGCGCACCACGTTACTGAACTCTAATATCTCTGAGGGAGATTATGTTACCCGATAGCCAATATTGACTTGAGAGATTTTAAAAATAAAAGGCATTTTAAAAAAGGAACAACACGCAAATCACAAAATAAAACTGGTCATGTGGAGCACTTGTCATCTTGCCAATGTATGCTGTGTAGTGTGTGGGCACGTCAACTGCCGCTGGTGAGAGAGAGAGAGAGAGAGAGAGAGAGAGAGAAAGAGAGAGAGAGCGCGCGCACGCGCACGTGAGAGCTTAAAGCCAGCATCAATATAACAAAAAGCAGGATCATGTTGTTATAAATATTACATTAACAATACTTATCGAAATATTTATACATTTACATGGTGTTTATTGAGATTGTGTGATCTGTATAGGCTGTCTGATCTTTACAGAAGCTGTAAACTGACACAAGCTCAGTGACATTCAGCTCTGATGAGGCACTTTTATTTAGCCTGTAGTAGATTTTTTACATAATGTTCCATTACTTAAAATTTCTTTCATTTTTTTATTTATAGTTTATATATAAATTGAGTGCTAGCTTGTTTAGCTGTGATCATTATGCAAGGATCATATTTCATATTTGGTTTATTCTTCAGTAACCTATAGATTTGTTAATAATGTATATAGGACTAAGCAATTAATATATAATACATTAGGCTAATTAATACATAAACACATTGAAGTCAGGTAGGACAACAAGACAACCAAAGTAGGTTACCCCTGTTGGCAAAGGTAACCAAAAAGTATCTTTGCGTGTGCGCAACAAGCTGCGCATCCGAGAGAGTTCAGCACGATGGGGAACATAGTGAGCCCCACAAGATCCCATCAGAGATGGTTTCCTGGCAAAGACCATGTAGACTCCACTGTTAATAAAAAAAAAATGCAGTGTTTTTGTTTATTATATTTTATTTTTTAAAGACTGCCGACCTGTCATTTTTGTAGCCTAATGTCATTTGAAAGGTTTTTTTTACATTTGTTTCTTGTTCATTTGTTTAATCTTATTTAAACTTTGTGCTATTTAATTGATTATCTTTCTATTTTATTTTCTTATTCTTTTTAAAAACGTTCTAACATAAGTAATAAACGTTCTATGGTTGTTATTTGTTTGGTTCCACTTTTTTTCAGCCTGTAGCATTGTTGTTGTTTTTTTCGTTATGTTAATAAAAGTTCTGTGTTTAATAACAGTGATTTTTTGTAGTTTGACGCCGAATTGCCAATTCCCGAAAAACTGAAAGTGTAATACACACGCATTTGTAAGATATTTAAAAGCAGAAAAAAGAGGAAAAGAGGAAACGCCCACCCCCACGGTGATACCGGTATTACCGGTGTTGTCTAGTGTCGATTAACCGGTGGGGAAATTTCCTCATCGTCACAACCCTACTATCAAGTCAGTAAAAGACCACAGACACCTGCGTCTCCAAGTGCGCACACACACAGTGAACTGTTGGAGACTTGTCACACCTGCCATTATCATGACCTAACACCCTTTCATGGCTGCTTGGGAATTGCAGAATTTTTTCAATTCAGCATGCAGTATCAAATTTCAATCACACAACAATCTCCCACCAGTCCTTACTTCATACTCGCATTCAATACCTCAGAGTTTGTCTCGGGGACTGCAGTTAAAGTTTACATGAAATTCCAAAGAAAACATTGGATAGCACGGTGACACGATGTACTATGACATGTAAAACGGGAACATGAAAGGAACATTCTAAACGCAACTCATATAAACACCTTAATCATACTATGCCTTATAAACAAAAAATAAATAATGATGACTGTTGTTCATGTCACTGACTGAATCAGTTATACAAACAACTTGCCAATTGTGTGACTGTCAATTTTAAAATCATTACAACGTTTGCGTTTGTCAGACACCCCTAATAATCGTAAATAAACATGAATCACAAACTTCAACACCATAACTACCTTTGATTTCTCTTCATCTTCAAAGATTGCATTCTTGGGCCTGGGCGGAAGAGGAGGGCAGGGCTTATCATCGGAGAGATCAGGGTCTTGCTTAATAATACCTTTAAAACAAAGTGATCAGTATTTATAATGTAATCTATGTACTACCGAAACAGTTCATAGCACAACCGCAAACACACATGAACACATTAGCTGTGTGATGGAAATATAAAAATTAGATAAGACAAAGTTAAATCAGGACCTTGCTCAGAAGGTTACCTTGTTTTTTAAGCATCTGATAAGCATCGGAAATCTTTGTCTCCTCTGGTAAACTCACAGTCCAACTGTACATCATTTCTAAAACTTTTTTCTTTACTGGTTCTGGAGCTCGAGAACCAAGATACTGTAATAGAAATAGTACAGGGAGCATTACTGTATTGACAAATCCTTTAGGAACAAATTAAACATGCAATGGAAAAAAATTGCACTCCTGATTAGGGACAACTTTGCATAAGAAAAATAATCTATGTTCAAGATATTCTGTATATTCAAACCCATTGCCTGTTTAAAAATCACCAAATTACCCTCTTTCCTAATTATAGTGACATCACTTTCTTTTCTTTTTTCACAATACTGACTAATCTAGGAAGATGGAGGGAGTGCAGCTCATTCATTACAATTGTTTTTGTTCTGGCTGGGTCACTTTTAGCTTAGCTTAGTATAATTTATATTTTAGCATGAATAATAGCATGTGTGTTGAATTATAACTAAATTGCATATCCAAATTTGAATCTTACTATCTTTATACCTATCTCCCCAGTAGATGCTAATATGCTATCGGTAAACCTGCCCAAAGGTGACTTATGCTTTTGAGCAGAAAAATAAATACTAATGTTGGGAGTAGACATGTGACAATAGTGAATAAGAAAATCTGCAGTTTTTAGTCATATATGATGTTTGCACCTTGACAGTGAATTTTAATTGGATTTAAAAAATATCCATTAATTTTTTTATGTTTGATAATAACATAAGAGATATTAAAATTAGCTCAAAAATCTGTAGAAAATTGTTATATAGCAAAAAATGTTAATACATATTCTTCCAGTATAGTGCAGCCCTAATAAAAAGAACAATACTTTGTTATGGCACATACTTATGTAAAAAAAGTATAAAATATTTTTTGAAAATTATTATAACAGAAAAAATATTTTTTTTGTAGTGAAGTAAGCAATAGTTACAGTCCACCGTCTTGGTTTATATTCAAACAAAGCATCAGTGTTTTTTTTATTTTATTATTATTACGTACCTTAGGTGAAACCACTTTGATGAGCTCATTAAGAAAACGGAACTTTCCCACCTCATTATGGAACCTTTTCCCACAGTTCTTCACACAAGTTTCTAGAACCTTAAAACACATTCAATAATTTGTAAATAACAATAATGAAACAATGTATATTCCAATAGAGGTGTCAAATAAAAATTCTAATAACAGCAAAATTCTGATTTTGTAAATGAGCCATGCTTGGTGCGATGCTTCCAACATGGTTGCAAGAACCCCTTTTTTAATTAATTCAAGAAGACATTAGGGAGAGTAATTAGGAGCCTCAAAACTATACCCAAGTGTTTTTGTGTGAATCACATCATCAGGAAATAACATAAAATAGTTTATAATATCACCATCTTGTGGATAGATAGAGCTAATTTAAATACACAGCATCATGCAGTTATTTTGATATTGACATTGATATTATATTTTAATAATCTTCAGTTACACACAATGCAAGTTATTAACCACTGAAATTTAATTGATAGGTTGGCTGTTTATAGGTAACATTAGATCAATGGTCCTTACCATGAGAGCTTGAATGGCCTCCCACTCTTGAGGAGACTGAATCTTGTGAGCAAGTAGCCTGGTGGCCAGCTGTGGACTAAAAACAATGGAAAATTAAAAAAAAAAAAAAAGTTAATTTTTTCATTACAAACCTGAGACCTTGCTCGTCAAGTTCAGATAAACATAAACTGTTAAATAAAGTCATTATTTTTGTTTTATGTGCACACAATTGTTTTTCTCGTAGCTTTATAATATTCTGATTGAACCACTACAGACACATGGACCGTTTTGAACTTTGTACCTTTCTGAACTTTGAACAAGTCAAGAAGCATTGCTGTCTATGAAGGGTGGGGGAGCTCTCCGATTTCATCCAAAATATCTTAAATTGGGTTCCAAAAATAAACAAATGTCTCGGGTTTGGATCAAACTGAGAGTAGTTATTAACCTTTTTTTTTTTTTTAATCTTTGAGCGAACTCTTTAATGGATGTAAAAGCAAGAGATATGTGAGCATTTTTATTTTTATTTGAGAGGTTGTGGCTTTACCATTCATTTGAGGAGACTGATTTAAATGAACTAGGACGGGTTAATATATGAAAAAAATATCAATAATCGGCTTTAAAAATATCTCAATATCCAATTATACATTCTCTGCAACAAACCCACCTGCCACTACCAGCCAGCACACTCACTTATACGTGCACATTAAAATGTGAAAGAACTAGCAAGCAAACTCAAAAACCCTCTTGTCCGCCCCTCACATTAGGATGCATTTTATTAAAGACTAAAATTGTGCACAAGTTTCCTAAACATAGTAATAATATTGCATCAAATTTTTTTTCATCTTGCCGTCTTTAGTAATTATTGATTAATTCCCCTATAGCCAAGGGAGGATCTTATTGATGGAGGAAAAATAATGAATTTACCTTGTAAGCTGAAAATTGTTTAGTGTGCCTGCATGCAGCAAGGCCCTTGGAAAAGGTTTGTATCACTGTCATAATGCTTCACGTTAACGCTTTAACTTTGTGTTAAAGAGAAGTGCATTTGTTTTCTGGTCAAGAAACCAGCATCGTTTCCTAAAATTGTGCACAAGTTTCCTAAACATAATAATAATAATACTGCATCAAATCTTTTTCATCTTGCCGTCTTTAGTAATTATTGATTAATTCCCCTATAGCCAAGGGAGTATTTTATTGATGGAGGAAAAATAATGAATTTACCTTGTAAGCTGAAAATTGTTTAGTGTGTCTGCATGCAGCAAGGCCCTTGGAAAAGGTTTGTATCACTGTCATAATGCTTCACGTTAACGCTTTAACTTTGTGTTAAAGAGAAGTGCATTTGTTTTCTGGTCAAGAAACCAGCATCGTTTCCTGATGTGATGTTTAAGACAGTTTAGTTTCAACATAAATAATAAAGTTGACAGTTTTTGCCTTTTTTAGCTAGCTATTGTGGCAGGCTAAAACTAGTTTTGGTTTAGAAAAGGCTTTCGATACACAGGAAGCATTTATATTAATTGTATTTTAAATAAAATGAATACATGTACAATAAAGGCCTATATTTTTTTCCACACTGTTTCTTTTTAGGAAATTAAAGATTTAAACTCTTCTTTCCCATTTGTCATTTCATTTCTTAATTAGCTAGTATATCTTTTATTACTTCTATACATTTAATAATGTGCTTCATTAAAGTATATACAGCCGTCATGCTTTACCATATGTATTCATCAAAAATCTAAAAGGCAAATGAAGTGTTATTACTAGGCAATAAAAATACAATTAAATATCTAGATAGCCAACATTTACTTGATAAGCATATCAAATTAATTGATGTCAATTATTGCCCAATTAGGTCAACTATTTTCAATTATTCAATATCAATCAAATTGAAATATGATAAAATTATCTTATTTTCCAGCCCTAAAAGGAACTCCTCTGACCAAAAATAACCAAACAATTTTGATAATTTTCCAATTTTAAGCTCAACTCTTTGGTACGTAGGTCAAACTGACTGAAAATGAAAAGTTACTATTTTTATGCCTAGGTATATGGCTAGGAACAATACTCTCATTCTGGCATAATAACCAAGGAACTTTGCTGCCGTACCATTGCAGCAGCAGGTGCAATTATATTATGCAGTGCCTGAAATTTGACCAGCCAAATTGATCAATTTAATCAACCTGCTTTACAGGGAGCTTGTGGTTGGTCACATTGGAAGTTGGGAACTGAGTTTTAAAATGAGCCTATTTTCATAAGTAGACTATTCCTTTTAGGAACTGTACTAACTGTAAACAACTCATATTTGGCAAAAAGTGTCTGACCACTAGGATTGGGTATTGTTTTAATTTTAGTGATTTTGGTTCCAATTCTGTTTATCAATATCAGTCCTAATATATTTTAGGAGAGTTTTTATTCTTGCAACATTTATGCTATAACCAGTGGGATGTAACTATGAAAGACTTCACACGAAATTTTAAATTTTGATCTATTTACTCTTAAATAGTTTCAAACCAAAAATTGTTTCAAAATAGTTTCAAACCATAGTTTCAAATTAAGATACTCTGAAGAAAGCACCTCTAACCATTGATTTTTATAGTAGAACAAACATATACCATGGAAAGGTTTGAAACAAATAAAGGATGAGCAAAGAACAGAATATTCATTTTAGCTCAACTATACCTTTACCTGTGAGAATTTGTCAAATAATTAAAAAACATTTTCATTAGGGGAAAAAAGCTGTCTGAATATATTTATTTATTACCACAATTTTTTTAAATAATCAATTACCAGTTTATCTAGACTTATACAGCTTTAATTCTCTAAGTTAACAGTCTTTGTTGTCTATGTTTTTATTCCCAAGTGTGAGACGGCAGGCACTTTTTTCCAGGGGTTTCAGTGCAGCGTAACCGCTACTACGTCATTGGGTGGGCATGGCCCATGTATAAATTTGCATAGGTAACGGATCATGCGCAGATTGTAAAAACAGCCGTTTGCTTCAGATACCTGTACGCAATCGCAGGGGTTTCATGTCCAATGCCTTTTTATATGCAGTACTTTGAAATAGCTGTCCTGATCGCAGGTGCTTCATGTGAAGTTAGTCTATTTTATATTAAACAAAGTAATTTAAGATACCTGTCAGATTAATACTGTTATAGAGACCTGTCCTGATACCAGGGGTTTTGTGTCAAATACTTTATATATCATATACAGTAACATCAGATACTTGTTCTAGTCCCTGGTGTTTCGTGTATGATCAATTTTATATTATTTAACATCAGATACCTGTCCTGATCCCAGGTATTTCGTGTCTGGTAGTTATTCATATACAGTAAAATCAGATACCTGTCCTGATCTCAGGTGTTTAATGTCTGATAGTTATTCTATTATATAGAGTAACATCAGATACCTGTCCTGATCTCAGGTGTTTCATGTCTGATCATTTTTATATTATTTAACATCAGATACCTGTCCTGATCCCAGGTGTTTCATGTATGATTATTTTTATATTATTTAACATCAGATACCTGTTAATTAAAAATAACTTTAATTAAAAATAGAAAATAAATATATGTTCTGTTAATTAACTAAGATAGAGTCAGAAAAATTAACCACGGTTTATTACATAAAAATATGGTATTTATTTGTTTAAACAGGACTGATTACCACATTTTAAACTACAAAAACACGGTTAATCTAATGTACCACATGCATTATTATTATTTTGAGGTTTACCAGGGAAGTACAAAAGCCCCGAGCCTTTATTGATGTACAACCATGTTGAATTTTCAGTAAACACAGAGTCTTAAAGTAAAACGGAGTAACACAAATGGCTACAAATGAAGGTTTACACTTCTCATGGTCTGCTGTTTTTGCTAATGAAGTCATTAAAATATAACATTATAAAAACAAAAAAATAACCTGTATGATTGTTTTTTCCTTCTTTATCCACCGCAGTAGGTTCTTTATCCATCGGAGCTAATGATCCTGTATTTGAAATGACCGAAAAAAAAAAAAAAACAACCTGTACCGCGCATGATCGGAGACCTCATTTAATTGTTTTTTTTAGGGGGGGGGCGTTTCCCAAACAGACCGAGCCACGCCCATTTTACGTTGCGGTAATGAAACCCCTGGAATTAAGTGCATGCCGTGTGAGACGCTCTTGTTACTAAAATAAGCTGTATCCTGTGCATTGTTGTATACAACAAGTGTTGCATAAAGTAATTTCCCCAAGTATAGTCTAAGAAAACATCAGAGCTCTGTCTCTGTCTTGAGGTTTTAACTGGAGTGATGCGAGGTCAACAAATCGCTCATAATGTCTCCCACACATACAAAAAAACAAACAAATCACAGCTTATTATAAGTTATGGCTATAAAGACTCATTCACATCCAGTAGATAAAAAGTTTTACTTTGAAGCTGCTACTAGGTTGAAATAAGTAGCGTGTCCATGGCAACAGTCACATGTCTAAAAAGTGACTGAAAAAGTCAGGAATCAGTAAACAATTGAAATGCATGCATCTTATCGAATACCCAGCTCTTAAAAAAAAATCGATACCCAACACCTGTTTTTTTTTATTTTTTTACCTGTTATTTTGTTCCCTTTTGTCAATAGAACCATGAAAAACCTTTAGACTTTTTTCCCTGTCATGCAATAATTACTGAAGTAAAGATGGGTGTTATCCTGTGACTGTGTTTCATCCTTTGGGACCATAGCATAAACATGCACTGCCAAAATGAGCAAAATAATCCTTTAAATTTTTTTTACAAACAATACGTTAATTTATTTAATTTAATTAATTATTACCTTAATAAACAATTATCATAACATATAGCTTTGCATCAGCAGAGGAAAATCCCTTACTCCTTTACAGAGCCGAGATGATATCTAGAATTACATCTAGAGCAGAAGTCTAAAACTTTAGAATTATGTGGAGTTGAATTGCTTCCAGAAGAGGATAACCCATCTACTAGAGATATGCTGATACTCAATTCAATATATCATGATAATGAACAATACTGATATCGTGGGCACATACAAATACTGAGAACAATTATTTATTATTTAAACTTTTACAGTGCTATTTAGAAACTCATCAGGGGTAAATTCTTTTGCTAAAAGATATTTTGAAGAAAGCTGAAATCCTGTAACCACTGACTTCCATTGTAGGAAAAACAATGCGTGTTTAAAAGAAAGTCAAATAAGTTTGTATCAAGTAAAGGATGAGTAAATTATGACAGAATCTTCAGTTTTAGGTGAACTATCCCTTTAACTAAACTCACAATGAAAACTACTAAAGTTTTTTACCTATTGTACATACAAGTTATGTTTTGCTAAGACATTTTTTGCATTGTTATTACTGTACCTGAATAATGTAAGACTTGCTAGAAAACTGCCAAATAGAGCTATTCATCTAGTGAAACTGTATTCATATCACAATATTTATCACAGAAAAATAAAATATTGCATCAGATTTTGTAGCCCTAATCATAAGCCTACTATCTACGCAAGGTAACAAAAGTCTGTGCAAGCAGAACCCCCTGCTGTGATCTTCTTTAACTTGCTGAGATGCTTTTACTCGCACAGTCGCTTTTGGTTTTGCCAGCTGTAGGCTTGAATTTTTGTCTAGAGGACACATTAGATCAGATTGTAGCAGTATTGCGGAAGCACATGTGTTTGAAAACATTCAAACAGCTGCAAAACACCACCTGCTCTACTTAGCTCATTAATAGTATTGCTGCCCCAACTAAAGATTTTCTTACTTGACCAGTAGTAGTTTTGTGTGTGTTCTCTGCATGTCTATATTTGAAATAACGATGATGAGATGAGATGAAACAAAGGAGCAAATGATTCTTTCAGCAACCTAAAAACAACAAACTGCAATGCTTAATTATTATCATTGTCTTTTGGACTATTATGAACTTGGAATGACGGAATAACTTTGTAAAAAAATGTTAACGTTACATGTGCTGTTGAAGAACAAAGATGAGAGGTTTGTACTGACTGTGTGCGTTTCCTATTGTTTATGAACCCATATTATATTTTGGCTTTTTTTTGTAATTGGTAACATTTCAGAGACTGTAGGTGTGTGTGTAGGTATAGTGTGTCCACAGTCATATTGGAGTGACATACATAAGTCGCTTTTTTTAAATTTCCTGACTTTAAAATAGGATCCAAATCCCAGTGATTTTGAAGCCCACATGCCTCAAAATCTACATCTACTACATCATGTGATGCCCACATGATGTAGTAGAACGGTTTTCACCTGATACTGTGGGGGGGGGGCGGACTAGGACCAAAATTCATCCAACTGAAGAGCAGGGGCCAGTCCGCCCCTGACTGTGGCTGGGGAGAACCAGCTCATTTGCATCTAAAGGCGCAGACTGCAAAAACAGCTACAATTTTATCTTACCCCAAAACTGACATTTTCAGCAGAATATAATATATGATCTTAGGGCTGGGTGATATTGCAGAAAAATGACCACGATATCATGTTTGATATCATTCGCTAAAATATAATTAGTAAATATTTTTAACAATACATTTAGGAATATTAGGATTGTTTTTGTTATTTAACCACTTTATTTTAACTTACCAACATTACTTAGGCAAATTGTTTTAAAACATTTAAACAAAATCTCTCTCTATACTATAATAAACATAAGTGTTAAAGAGACTCTTAGACCTAATAAATAAAATGTTACTAAGTGTGTGCAATGATAAAGTGTAAATGCTGAACAATCAAAGCAAACTTTAAGGTGTGATTTATAATGATACAGTAAACCTCAAACTTTGTAAACAACACAAATTATGATAATCAAATCTGAGCTTTCAAATAAAAGAAACCAACCATCACTATTCAAATACATATTGCAACATTACAAATTGTGAAATCTAATGACTACATTACCCCATGCTAAAAAATCTTTCAAATGGTATGCTAGTGGTTGGGATGCACAAGAAAAGAAACCAAAAAGCCACTTTGGTGACTTTGTTTTTGTATGCGTTTTTATTCTGACCTGAAGTGACAAGCGCGAGCGTGTGGTTTCCTTCATGATTTTCAATGTGCTTTGCCTTCCATTGGAAATGACACTCAGCTTACACCGGAAGCTAACTGGCATTGCTTCCAAGTGCACGCTCAGCAGACAAATTTAAATAAAACTATAGCGCTTTATATCGAAACTTCATATTGAACTTTTTTTATCGTTATTGACAATGGTGTATGGTCAATAAATACCTATATTAATTTATTCGCCCAGCCCTATATGATCTGATATGAAACTTTACAAACACATTCTGGAGACACCATAGACTTATCTTACATCTTGTAAAAGGGGTAAAATTTGTGCAAGTCAAATATATAAATGAACTAAGTTTTAAGTGAAATAATGTTGAAAACTGAAAACACAGTCAGCCTGCAGGAAGCGCCTTAAAATTAAACATCTAATAAAAAACTAAACAAAACACTGTTTATGGACAATAATATTTGCCATTAGGCCTAGGCATGAGCCTTCAAATGAAACATTGAACCAAAAAATAAGGTTTAGTTTAAATAAGTTGTAAATTAATAGTTGTTTAACAACAACAAAAACCCTACTCATTAAATAAGGAATTAAATTATTTTATATATTATTTTACTTTATATATAATTTATGAATAAAAACATATAGGCTAAAACAGAGGTGGGCAAATTACGGCCCGCTAAACACTTTCATCTGGCCCGCGAGGGAGTTTTTAAAATGCTGCTTCTGAGTAACAGTTTGTGTTAATGTGACATGACTCTGTCCAATATTACATGTTCCATGGATACTGCCACTATAAATAAAAGTTATTTTTTGAAGGATTTGACATGTGGCCCTTCACTTGGTTAGAAAACTTGATGTGGCCCTCAGGTCTAAAAAGTTTGCCCACCACTGGGCTAAAAGCACATTGAAACATTCAAAAATATGGGCAATTATAACCAAAGTCCCTTTAAAGGCAAGTGATTTTACTCTGCGTACATTTTTGAAAAGCCTCTCGGTCAGTATTCTCGAGCATTCTGTTTGAATGAGGAAAAATCTAATTCTCCAAAACTACTTGCCAAGCTTACAATTACATTTCATATTATGAATAAGCATTACAATTAAACAACAACTGTCTATTTAGTTTAGTTTCTAAATGTTCGTATCACACAAAATCACGTCTGGTCTGAGAACATTTCCCAGAGAATTGTCATGCTTTAACGATCGCTGATTGGCTCCTGTACTAGAA
This sequence comes from Danio tinwini, assembly GCA_903798205.1. Lineage (NCBI taxonomy): Eukaryota > Metazoa > Chordata > Actinopteri > Cypriniformes > Danionidae > Danio > Danio tinwini. The sequence goes on from CAIGQZ010032936.1 coordinate 1,493,178, forward strand.
GGCGGGGCTTCATTCGCCATACTGACAGTTACACTTTTCCCCATTCACAAGTATACGAGTGACATGTCCTGTGTATTCTATAGTCTTTGTTATAACGGACCGTCTCTATTTTCACTGTCCATTCAATCTCATTTTATCATATTCTGAGAAAGCAACACAAGTTTGCCTATACAGTGTTGGGAAGAAGTGAGCCAGCCTTAAATTAAATGCATCCAACGGAGCAGATGTAATAGCCTAGCCTTCCTGATAAAGTCCGAGGCTCAGACACACTCTCGCACTTCAAAACTAGATTAAAGACCTATCTTTTTAGCAAAGCATACACTCAGTGCATTACATAGCGGTATGACGCATGATGTGCCCCACACAGGATTTTGCTTCTTGTTTTTTATACACTATGAACAGCAGCTACGCTAATTATTGTCCTTATTCTGTATTTCCACCTGGGGGTGCTCATCCAGAGACCCTCAGACTATGCAGCGCCACTGATGCAATCCAAGACCAGCGACGAGATGATCCCAAGGTTTTCATAATCCTGGACCAGGCTGTATCCTGAGCAGCTGCTGTGGTGGTCATGGAAGAGTGGAGAGCATGAGACTGATTCCTGTGACGCTCCAAGGACAGACGAGCCTTCGCTGAGGTCCAGCTACCTGCGCCCAGACTGCAGCTCTGCACAAGACGTTTGGCCATGGGAGAAATGGTCGTGCCCAACTGAGCCAGGTTTCTCTCTAGGTTTTTTTTTTTTTAAATCTTCACTTTTGCCAATTGGTGAAGTTTTTTCCTCGCCACTGGCTGGCATGGTTTGGGATCTGTAGAGCTGTGCATCGATAGATTAGCTCTTCAGTGTTTGGACTCTCAGTAGTGAATATTAACCCACACTGACCTGAGCTAAACTGAACTGACCTGAACTTAATCTCTGAAAGCTGAACTGACACTGTTTCAATTCACTATATTCTTCTATGTGAAGCTGCTTTGACACAATCTATATTGTATAAGCGCTATACAAATAAAGATGAATTGAATTGAATGTAAAAATGGACCAAGTGATGGAGGATCCCACACTTCTTTCCCAACATTATTAGCAGATGGATTTGTCAAATCCACAAGTTTTAGTTTTTTACTGCGAAAAAAAAATATGAGCACTAAAATGCTCAGCTGCGAGAGCTTCTCCAACTCTCAAAGCTTTTAAAACACGCTGATTGTTCAGTGTAAATGCACAGTCACACTTGTGGATTTTTTTCCTGTGACTAACCCTCCAACACAACTTGGTCGATCATCAACTAGATGACTATTAGGGGATTAGGGGGCAGCCCTATTTAATAGTGGGATAAGCTTTAAAAATTTGCTGGCCAGATGGATTTAAACTTTGTTGTTGATAATTTTTTATTTTGTTTTGGAGGCAAAAAATATATAAAGCAGAATATTTTCTTACCAATCCCAATATATTAAGGTTTTTTTTTTTTTCATTTGCAGAAATAAGCATTTGACTACAAATACACATTGTGAAAATAGATCTCAGCAAAACTCTGTCCTTATAGTTAGATATGCTAGTTTTGTGAATGTTTTAATTCATGCCTAATTAAATTGTTAAAAAAACAACTGAAATACAGACTCACCCTTCAGGTTCATTGCTGAGTTGGTCACAGAACAGCTGAATACTTTCCCAGTCAGTTTCTCGATTTAAAGGGTTAGTTGCTTTGTCTAGAGGTGACAGAGAATGGTAAAACAAAAGCATCAGAAAACAGGAAAATCTAACCTAAAATCTAGGGGTGCAACGATACTTCAACCAAAAAAAAAAAAAAAGCCCTGGCGCAGTTCGGTTGGCTGGCCCTGGCCCAGTTGGAAGAGGTTGTCTAGAACGTGGTTTGGTTGGGCTTTAGTGCGGTACGCTTGTAGTGTAAGTCCAAAGCATGCCTATAGCACAAAACTGTAGACACAACGTCACTTTTAGGGGACTGTTTTATACGGATTTATTCATTAAAGCATTTTGGAGCGGTAAACATGTCAGGCTAAATAATTTAAATGGATCATTGACTTCTGCTGTCTTCATTAGTTTCAAAAGCACAGATTTCATTACAATTTTAAATGGCAGCTTTGAATGTCTTTTCTGCTGGAGATACTGTTGTCCTAAACAAAAAAAAAAAACATAAATAAAAAATCTTACATATACCTTAGGAACGGTATAGAAGAAATTTTTGCCGGTTTTAAAACCTTGACTTTTTCAAACCACGGTATACCTTGAAAACGGTTATCGTCCCATGCCTAGTCGCATCATCAAAGCGTGCTTGGGCTCGGAAGGTAATAATGTAGTGTGAGTGCAGGCCGAGGGGGAAAGGGGAGCAGGAACAATCGCGTATATGGCCACGGTTCAAGGCAACACCCTTAAGAGCAGACATCTGCTGAGAAAATACAGACTGAGTGACCATCAGCTGACCATTAAGAGAGGTTGACACAAAAAGACATGGCTGCTTATAGGAGCGAGAATGTAGATCCTTCCTGCTCCACGGTGATAAATATACAGCATTATGAGACTCACTGTATAGACAAATGGTCCTGAATATCCCTCAGTACCTGACTAAATAATGTAATGATATTACTGTAAACTTAGTAACTTCATTTATTTTGACCAACCCATTCATGTGTACGATCACACAAGTGTTATGACATTAGAGTGCATGCCATCAGCTGCTCAAACTCAAATCTGACGGCTCACGCTGAGGATAGAAAGAGAAGTGTACTGCTTGTCATATATCACAATTAATCAGTTTTTAAAATCAAATAAAGTTTATTTTAGGTTTCAGACATTCAAATACACATAACTACAAGCAAAACATAGCAATGTAAAATACATGCGGCATTTCTTTTTAAATATCACTAGACAATTAGCTTTTTTCATTTAAGATAGACATGGTTTATTTTACTATAACATTTACTTTACTCCTCTCTCAGTTAAATAGTCACTTTTATGTATAACTCTCATGCAGCGTAGACTAAACATGGTCCTTCAGCCATCATATATCAAAGAATGTGATCCTTTTTAAACAGCGAAATACATGTTCTTACACGTATTTGAAAATCAGAATAGTACAATATAATTCTGACATTTGTCAATATTTGCAGAAAAGGGGAAAAATAAAAAAAACTATATATGCATGAATCACTGGGGCATGTCACATGACAATCTTGATGAAACGCTATGAGAACTTTAAGAGAAGTGTTCTAAATAAGGGTTGGAGGGTGAGCTGGAGTATTTGTAATTTATGATGAATATGTTGATGATACTAACTTTGCCATCTGAATAAACATAACAAAGAACATTAATCACACACCAAATTCATAGAGACATGGGAATCAACTGGAACCCCATCTTTTTTTTTAAAAAGAAGACAAATGGCAAATCTAGATTTCACCATTTCCAGATTCAAAAGCTCTTGGGTAAAAAATGTTCCTTAAAGCCAAATTTCCTCTCGTGTTGACAGACCTGTAAAACAACTGCTTGCATCCACCCATGGGGTGCTCGCATTGCTCGGAAACAGAAACAACACTTTTGTTTTTGCACATTTAATAACAAAACAATGATGGACAACAATGCTGAACAAAACGCTTATTTCATGCGGCCGCCATTTTAAAACATGAAAGCAAGGCTGTGGTGGGAAGAAACCCGGAAATATTGGTTTAGCACTGTAAACATTGCAACAACATGCTGTGTACTACAAACCTCCAGCTGTTGCTGCGACTTCAAAATGCAGAAATGGTTTAAACAACACTTTAATATCATTCAGTTCAGTTTAATTTAAACAATTAAAAGCATATTAGGCATCAAACAACATCACAATGTCTTTAAGAGTAATACGCTTAAGTGTCCTCCTAGGCTTCAGTTTATGACAGCAGGTAAACACCGTGGGGACGCTTCCCTGCTTCAGCCTATGTAACCCGGCGAGCGATTAAACAATGCAGTCCTCTGTAGCACATCCTCATGTTGTCTGTAACAGTGTTGTCCCGGTACTGAAGTTTTAAAAACGTCCATTTCCCGCTAACATTTAAGCGCCGCTGAGGACGCTCATAAACACTGCTGTTTTGCCATAGTATTTCCCAGTGCTCAAGAGAAATGACTGTGAAGGTTATCAGCTCGCTGCTCTTCACAGATTGAAAACACGCAGATGGACATTTAATTGTTATAAAGCCGTGAAGATCAGTCGATTCATCAGCAGATCGCTCGTCTGTGTTTGCACTCAGTAAACAGCAGTGAGTTTCGTGAACTGATGACCTCACAGCCAATCATAGTATTTTCTGTTGAGCACGTAAACTCAATGACCAATCAGCGCTGTTTATGAACGCCATCAACAGTGCCTTAAATGTTAACGAGAAATTTGTGTTTTTTTTATTTCATTACCGAAATTTGTATCGTGACAAGTCTAATATAGTGAAAAAATCAGTTTATTAACTTGAGTTTGATGAATGGCATCTAAAATGTGTGTTTGGGAAAGAAAACGTTAGCTAAGTAGTGCCATTTCTCTTAATTTAGCTGAAAATGAGGTCAAATATCCCTTTTTATTTTCACTATTCAATCAGAATGGAACTTCAGGTCACTCGGAAGGCAGTGAAATGATAAATTTGTGGGACTGTCTCTTCTCTGATAAGATATACAGCCAGGTACACAATATTCCTGTGTGACTCAGTCGATACTTCCGCGTTTCTTCCCACCGCAGCCTCGATTTTGCTGTTAATAATGGCAGCCGCGTGAAATCAGTCTATTGTAATTGCGGTTGGCAACACAACTGGGAAGGTGTGTCTGTCTGAACACTATAACAGGTAAAAAGAGTTGACGAAACCATTTCATGCATGATAATGAATTTGCATATTCACAATAGATTCTTTTTTAAATAATCTTTTTAAATAGATAAATAGATAAGATAAAAACTTTTTAAAAGATAAATTCTCAAACCAATTCCTTCTCATGAAATAATGCTGAAAACTCGACGTCACTTTCTACTGCTGGCCAATCACCAAGCTGGAATTTACCCAATGACCTCATAGTCGTGATAATGCTTCAAAATTTCTTTTTAAACCAGAAGAACTGCAATCTTGTAATCTTTAATTGAAATCTGCAAATGCACTTCCTGTTTGTTTTCAGTTAAAATCTCAGTTTACATGTGTCTTCGGTATTGAGCGTGGTTAACATACTTAACCACGCCAATCCAGCTGCCAGTTGACAACAAACAGAATTGGTGAGAGAGGTGTTTGTAAGGTTGTAATAACTTTTCTAAATTCAATTTCTGATCTTACTGAGTGAAATGCCTACTTTACATCCATTCAGCTCATAGCAGAAAAAACAAGCCACCCCCACTGTTTTGTCATTTAATATTCCGTTTCTCTAGGAACTGCTTCAAAATATAAAAAATAAAAGTCCCACACTCTTCATTTTTCAGTTGCAATTATGTCAAACATTGAATAAAAAAAAACTGCACATTTTAAAGCATTACACAGGACCTTTAATTAGGGCTGCAACAATTAATAGATAAAATTGATAACTATCTATAATGAAAAATTGCTGTCAATGAATGCTGTTATTAATTAGTTGAGCGCGGAAACACTTGGCCTCTTTCTCGCACACGTTCAGTCTCTTTAGCAGACACACTTGGCCTTTCTCACTGACACTTTCTGCCTCTCTATCGAACACATTCAGTCAGTCTCTTGCATCTGTCGCACTGTTTCTGCGCCCTAGTCCTCCATGAATGAGAGAATTTTACATTAAATGCTTCTAAAGGCTGGTTTATACTCAACGTGTCAGCTAGTTCACTTGGGTGCATGTGGTGAATGTGACACCACAGTGTTGGCGGATATTTGCTTTGGGTGCGTGAGACATAATTTTTTGTAACTCTGTGCCCGTCTGCACATCCAAAGATGCACAAGTGGAACTAGAGGCTGAACGACTTCAGATTTTTAGAAGTTAGTAACATAAGATTATTAAAGTCGAGTAGACAAGTTGCTGATGACATCATCAATAAAACACAAGACGCAAATATTTTGCAACATGCCACAATTTGCCATTATTTCCAGAAAATACATATACACATGCTGTTTGACAGCTCATAACATATTGTAAAAACAATTCAACATTATCAATGACTAATTTAGTGGAAAAACTAATGCACACTTTTTATTTCGTTAATAGAGCAACATTAGCACAGGCTAATTTTAGTGCAAAATAAATGCAGTCAACACATTGATCATGGCTCGTACTACTAAAAATGTAACAATAACAGATATATTTAGTGCAAAGTAATACATACATCGTCAGCACACAGTACATCGAACACCAATTCATGACAAGTTCTTTCATAACACAGCACACAAAAGACAAACGCTATAAGACGACTTTATCAGTCCTGCGCAGACGCAGACTTTTATGATGTGCGGTTCAAAAAGATGCTCAAAATCTTGCTCAAGTAATGGAAAATGTATCTGCTGATTTAGATGAGGAGTTACAGTTAGTGGTAAAGTGGGTACAGAATAATAAAATGGTTTTAAATTTGACAAAAACTAAAGTATTGTGTTTGGATCAAACTTTTAATTTAAATGTAAACCACAGTTAAATTTGTCTGTAATGAGTGTGCCTATTGAACAGGTAGAGGAAATACACTTCTTGGAGTTATTCTTGATAGTAGGTTAAAGTAGTCAAAACAGATCGATAGGATGGTATTAGTTATGGGAAGAGGTTTATTATCATATAATAATATCAATTATTAAGAGATGTGTAAAATTTTTACCACAGTACTGTATCTCTCAAATTGTTCAGGCAATTGCTCTTTCTTATCTAGATTACTGTCCAGTGGTATGGTCGAGTGCATCAAGTAAAGACTTAGATAAATTACAGTTAGTCCAGAACAGAGCTGCCTGACTAATTTTACACTGCAATAGAGGAGTTAATATTATGAAAATGCATAAAACTTCAGGTTGGTTATTGATGAAGGATAGGGTAATTGTTTCTCTGCTGTGTTTCATACGAAATATTTCTGTCTCAAGAGTTCCAAATGTATTGTAACCTTGTGTATAGTAATGCTAGTCATAATTTTAACTAATAATTTATCTTGCTTTGTAACAAGTAAAATGAGGTTAAAAAATCATTTAAGAAACATTTGATGTCACAATATTAAGTGGATTGTTGATCTGGATGTTATGTATGATTCATATCACTTATTTTTTTTAAAGCTAATTCATGAAAAAAAATCATAGCATGGTAGGTGGCAGTATGGAAATATGACGCGAATTTCGACTTTACTTAAAGATGCTGAGCAAATATTCTGTCACTGAATATCTTCAAATTTGTATTGATCGTCTAAATCTGCTTTCTTATAGACTACTCCCTTTAGCAGTGTGATTGTTAGCATTTTCAACAACTCTTCTTTACCTATCTGGAACACGCGCACACATACACAAGAGAAATTTTGCACTAAAAACAAGTGTTTCAGAAAGTCAACTAACGCTATATCGGCGTTAGCATGCTAATAACTCCCTACCAACAACACCACGACACTCCGCATCCGCACTCAACAAAGTGCTTCCACCAAGACATCATCTTAGGTTAAAGAATCTCACTTATATTCCCACTGTCACACTAGAAAGTACTAAAATTCTACTTTAGATGTGTTTGACTTACTGATGCGGGACTCTAAGCTCTGCTCGTCAGGCGGAGCCGCCATCTTCAACCGAGATCACAAGACCGAGATCTCGCGATGAAGCACGTGATGACTGTGACTACATACTTCTTCATTTTTCATTTTTATGCAATGAACGTGAACCAGTAGACCTGTTATATTTATAAGTTATATATTAATTTAAAGTTATATATAACTTAGCCGTAAACTAGTACTAAAGTCTAAATGTGTCTGCAAACTTTTTTGCCATGAAAGTTATGTCAATTTTGAACAGAAACAGTTTTCCTTTGTGAAAGCAGACAGAGAATCCTGTTTTGTTGTTGTTGTTCTTTTGTTTTTACATTAAAATATTATTTAAAATAAACCTGTTGCACAGTACATGCAATTTTCATCACAACACAGGCTAATAATGTCCCTTAAAAGTGTTTATGTGAACAATATTGTTTAGGTGATTTCTATGTAAATGTACAGTGACATCTGACTACAAGATGGACATGAAAGAGAATACAAATCAAAGTTATATAAATTGCTTAAATAGTTAATATAGCTATTTAGCTATTCTACATCATTTTCAATCATGTGCTACCTTCAAATTTAGTTAAATTAGAATATTTTGCATACATGAAATGTTCAAAGCAATCAGTTAAGTAATTACTTTGGAAGTAATCTTCCATTTTCTCACAATAAACTGTAGAAATGTAACTTTCGCCACACTGCCATCTGTGAAAATGACATTTATTGTAACAATGTACAAATGATATTGGTTACAGAAGCAATTAGGCCTATGTGTACTTTTTAATATATTACAATGCTATTCATATTTCTATTACAATATTTTTTCATATTTATATTACAACTGTAATTCCAAAAAAAGGTTGGGACATTCTGTAAAATGCAGTGAAAATAAGAATTTGTAATTTGTTAATTCTCTCCCTGCTGAAAAAAGACACAGCATATGCTGGTAATGTATCTTTGCTGGACTGCTGGTCCCTCTGGTCTCAATGCTGGTTTTGCTGGCCTTGCTGGATTGCGAAAGAAAACCATGCGAGAATCAGTGGCGGTTCTAGACCAAAGTAACTGGGGTGGGGGGTAGTTTTAAGGGGCACACTTTAACATACATCACAAACTGTTCATCACAAACAACTATTCGTCACAAACAATTATTCAAAGTCTTTATCATGCATCACTTTGCAGTCTTTATAAACAAACTAATTAAATAACAAACTCAAAAAAATCTTCCATGTTAATTTATTTGACAGTAATTTTATATTGTAGGAGGATAGCACATTTTTAACATTTAAATATATCAAGGCAAATTTTTGCACCTGTAAACGTTAACAGATACAGTTGTAGTCATTTTTTAAAATAATGTTTTCCAAGTAATCTTTAACAAACCAAAGAAATTTCACAGTATTTCCTGTAAAACAAAAATAATTATTCTAGAGTCATAATAAGTCTTATTTCTTAGTTTGTCTTGAATAAAAGCAATTTTTAAATAAAAAAAAAACAATTTTAAGGTCAGTATTATTATTCTCCTTAAGAAATATTTATATTTTCTCAATTGTCTACACAACAAACCAGTTATACAATAACTTGAATAATTATTCTAACTTTCCCATACAGTAATTCAGAAATCCAATCAATTAAAGAAAGTTTACTAAAGATAGTAAGTGTTGACCTGATTGGTTAACACATTTATGAAATAAATGTAATTGTTTTTGTTGAGAGGATTGATAAAATGTTATGTGGTATTCTTGTATTTCAAAATTGTTTTATTGTAGTGCTGTAACCTTGGCCAGGTCTTTCTTCGAATAGAGATTTTAAATCTGAATGAGACTTCATGGCTAAATAACGAATTACATTACAGTTAAATACTGATTACATGGACAATATATACCTGTACCACTCACTTTCACAGACACTTTGCTGAGTGTTGTTTATTTGCTAACATTACAAAGCTTTTTTCCCTTGTCTAGTCCTCCGGTGTTTTGACCTTTTTCCTTGTTTACTGTTTTTGATTTTTTGCTTAGCCTGACCATTCACCTGTTTTTGACCTTGTTTTTTGGATCACTTTTATGCTCCTGTTTGTTCCTGTTTTTGACCATTGCCTGCACAACTGTCCTTTAATAAACTGCATGTCCATTTTCAGTGTTCAATTGTTACACACATATCATTTCAGTTTTACTTTAAGTCGGGATGACACTAAGGTCATCATATAATCTAGGCCCTTAAACACAAATTCAACTTTATTAATAATCTTATGGTATAAAAAGAATATTTGCCAGTCCTGGAGTGGTCATCATCTGGATAACCCTGCTTCAGGTTCATAGAGAGTCATTAAGTTTCAAGTTTTTTTAAACATGACACTCTTGACCCAGAGACCAGCCAATCATCACCCAACAGCAGGAAGCGCATGCCAGAGGCCACCGCAGATGAAGAGCCACCCACAATGTAAGAGCCATCACCATCTAGAGTGACAGAGTCGGTTATCATCGTGGAGAAGGAGGTCATTGCAATGTCTGACCAGGTGCGTGAAACCTACAGTTACAGAGCCATTGGTTTTATATCTACTATATGTAAAGTAATAGAAAAAATGATTGTAAAGCAACTGTAAGAAATTTGTCTGCCTGGACCCAACTTCCACTGTAAATGATGTGTTGATGCTCATTTCCCAAAATAGCTGAATTATAACAGAGAAGACAAGTCAGCAATTTGTTTTATCTGCATTGTTTGGGATGACCACATCTTGAGCAAATAATACCAATTGTAGAATGGGGATGGTGTGGACACAGAGAACCATCTCATACAATGGGGGGTTGAAACTGCATTACCATACAGAGAACCGCTGTGGGAACAACCAAAAAGCGACTTCATTACATCTAAAGGCAGTAAATTAAAACTATATAAATATAAATGCAGATCATGCTCTTTATAGATGTAATGAATGAAATACATTGTGATACATTATGTGTCTGAGAAGTCAGGTGGATCCTCTCCAGTTGTTGCAACCCTGGAAAGCAAGCTAAAAGTCATGCTTGCCCATACCAATATAGACCCTCCTTTGTCAAACTCTTAGCTCATTCCCACAGTCCCAATCACCTCAGCCAATCACCACACACCACTCCCGTAAACCATAACCCGAATACTAACTGCCCACACCTGGTACCCTAATCACACACTCCCTATATAATCTGACCTTCTCCAGTCACTCACCGGCTGGAACCAAAGTCAGATGGTCCTTCCTCATCGGCTCTCCTACCCAGATAGCAAAATTTATGTGGCTCAAATCCGGCCCACATCAGACACCTTCATCTGGCCCACATGACACTTGGGCCGTCCGCTCCTGTTTGCCAAATCTGGGCCACAATTAAGCCATAGCATTATCACATATTAGCCACAATTTAACCAAATGAACCAAAACAAAAGTGGCACACATATGTTTAATGATAACTGGGTCACATTTGCACTTACACATGTGAGCCACTTTAGGTTTAGACCCAGATTACCCTTAAATGACTATGCCACATTTTTACCAACTGTGGCCCACATTTGTTCTCAATCATTTGGGCCAAATTTATCATTTCCACATGGGCCACATTAGGCTCACATTCAGATTACATTTTGCCATAAGTGCCAAATCTTTGCCTTAAATGGCCCATATTTGAATTTAAATCTTTGCCCCCCCTTTGCCATTGTACAGGTGGGCCACTTCAGGCTCACATTCATTTTGTCTGGGCCGAAGGAATACTACCAGTGCCGCATAACTGCTTAAAGTGGCCCTCATTTGTATGCTATCTGAGTATGATCTCCTGTGCTTTTCCGTGGATGTCCCCCGTTCTGTTGTGGATACAAACGGCCTGCTAAAGGGAAGTGTCTAATAAGTGTGTGTGTGGTGTTATCACTGAACTGGGCTCAACATACAGAACTTTGCTTCATCACTTACCTGCTTCACAATCTGTTCTTGCTGTTTCGCTTGAATAAATACTTGAAAGTCTTAACCCCTATTGTCTTCCTTGTGTGGCCGTGACACCCTTAACCAGCAGTGGGTTCTGAGAATATGTTTTTGCATCATGCACAGAGAAATTTCTTTACAATGCAGTGATTTTTACATCATTCTGAATTACAATGTTCAACAAAGGCTACATGTCCAGACCAGTTTGCCCACACATTTTCTACATTGCAAGATCCAGAAACCATAGGACTCTGTTGGAGAGCAGCATGCCAACTAATAAATCTAGTGTGGGAGCACTTATTGTATCTCCTGAGCCCGGTTTTTCAAAAATAATCCACTAAGATTTTGGATAATGGATTGGATCAAATCTTAAAAATGGGGTTTTCAAAAGAAAAATGGATTACATAATTGGATTAGATCACATAATCCAATCTTGGTTTTGATCCAGATCAAACCTTTAGTTTGGGTTTTTCAAACCTTTTTTGTAGGAATTGGATCACTTTGATCCAAAAAAATCTGGAATAAACTGATTCCATCAGAAGGGTGGATTGGGCATGTTCCCCAAAAGAAAAAAGCTGCGCTTGGCCTAGGCAATCTGGTTGTCCTTTGGAAAATAAACAAATTCATTGACCAGGCTGGCAAGTGCAATTGACACACACCACCAACAGTCACCAACAACTTGATAGAAAGTCCCAAATGCATAAAATCAGTGAGCAATGAGGATCTGGTCTTCCACAGACATACCGTGACTCCTTTGGGTTCTGTGTTGAAGTTGAAGCGAAACCAGACATACAGCTCTTCAGTGGTGTATTGCTCCAGTGGCTCAGTATGTTCAACATACACCATTTGACGCTATCCTCTCGGCGGTGGACAACACCTGTCTGACTGTGAATCCTCTGAGAAAGGCTGATTTATATGGCTGTGTAGTTGGTCTTTTTTTAAACACACCTATTACAACTGATTAGTTTTGGCTTGTGTTCAATTGAAGCAATTGGACCCAAGGCCTATAATTGATGAACAATGTTTACTACGGTAAAGCAACGGAACCAACAAGTGGACTCAAGAAGCTGTAACTTCACTGTTGCTGAAACCAATGCAATACTAGAGAGTGTTCGGTGCCATTATGGAACAATAGTGGGAAGTTTTAGTTCTGCTAAGGATACCAACAAAAAGAAAAATGATGTTTGGATTTTAATCACAGAAAATGTAAATGCCATAGGGTCTGGCCAGAGGAGGACCGCAGACCAAATCATATTGCGGTGAAAGAATCTTAAGGCCAGGGCAACAAAGGACCATGCTAAAGCCAAAAACCCACAAACAGGCAACAAGCCCTTTAATTGATTACACAGATGTGGTCCTCGACATCATTGGAGGTAAGAAGTCGCAAGCTCTCTGTGGTATTCAAGGTGTTGTAGGGGTGGCGAGCCTTGGATTGAGGAGGAGAAGGAGAATCTGTCAGTTCCTCCTGAGGCTGATCTAGAGAGCAAATTTATATTGAATCTCAGCTCTGTTCCTGAGGAAGAAGCTGGATCCTCATTGGTTGAGCCAGTGGTAGTTGCCACAGGATCTCAGAGGAAAGGCTTGAAGTGCCCTTCATCAAACAAAGATGATGATTACAAGGCACTTCAGCAAAAAGAGACTGAAAGGGCAGAAGCACAGCTTTGTCTGGCAGAGGAACAACTGACTCTGACCAAACTGCAGCAAACCAAGGCCAGACTTGAGATCCGCCTCCTAAAGGCTACGCTCAGACAAGTCTCTCCACATCAGATGAGAAAGTCCAAAATTATTGTGAAGTTTTTGACATTGTCCTTTTTTTTAATACATCTATATTTGAAACGTGTTATAAATATCCTTAATGTACAGTGTTCGTGTTGTAGGTCTCAGATGAGCGGACTGCTGGAAGAGGATGGGGTGGGGTTTTTCTTGTTTTTAGTTTTTTTTATGTGTGTTTTCATTTCAAATAAAAATAAACTTTTATATTGACCCCACACTGGCTATTGTACTTGTTGCTCTTTACATATCTATAGTTCTACATTGTGATTTGCTATCCTGTTTGAGCACTGGTTATCCAGCTTTGGTGATCCTAAAACGTTTCTATCTAGATCAGATTGATCCAATCCGAAGTTGCTTTGAAAAACTGGCTCAATAATTAAGCTGGGTTACTTGATCACGGATCGCAAAAAAAGGATTACTAAATCCGGATCAATTTTATCTGGATTAAACCTTTAGAAAAACAAGAGCCCTGGTGAAATGCTTTCTGTGAACGTATGCTGACCCAATGATGGGTGTAGGCACATTGATGAGTTGCCTGGGCTGTGTTTCTAATTCCTTGGCACATATGATTTCCTCTCCTCTCTGACAGAAACATCTTCTGACCAGTTAGTGACAGACCTAACTGAACTTACATTAAGAACCATGGTTGTTATTTTCAATCATTGTGGAAGGCAGCCTTGTGCAAGCTCAACAGCAAGTTTGGCTGGCCTAATACCCTTTCCCAGACGTACCTGTATGTAGAAACAATTTGTACCAATTTGAGGGTGTCACAGTGGCGCAGTGAGTAGCATGATTGCCTCAGCAAGAAAGTCGCTGGTTCGAGCCCCAGCTGGGTCAGTTGGCATTTCTGTGTGGAGTTTGCATGCTATCCCTGCATTTGTGTGGGTTTCATCCGGGTGCTCTGGTTTACCCCACAGTCCAAAGACATGTGGTATAGGTAAATTGAATAACTAAATTGGCCATAGTGTATGTGTATGAATGCAATATTGTACGGGTGTTTCCCAGTGTTGGGTTGTGGCTGGAAGGGCATCTGCTGCATAAAACATATGCTGGACAAGTTGGTGGTTCATTGCGCAGTGGCGACCCCTGATTAATAAAGGAACTAAGCTGAAAAGAAAATGAATGAATGTACCAATTTGTCACTAGTACCTGGCCAAATTTTTGGACTGACAAGAGGCTTTGGACCAGCGTCTAAGTGTCTGAAAGTTGACAAGGCTCACTTCACAATTAACTCATTTCACTCATTGGACATCAATTACAAACCAGTGCCTCTTGTCCAGGGTTGGGCAAGCTACTAGGAAAATATAGTGAGCTAAGCTATTAGTTACTCTACCTAAAATGTAGCTTAACTACACTAAAAGCTACCCCCTGGGAAATGTAGCAAACATGGCAAAAGTAGCTTAGCTACATCTAAGCTATTTAAAAAAATAATAATAATATATTGAAATATTGAATATATTTTTAAATTGAAACAACTTATATTGATTATAGTTGATTAATGAAACTGCCAATGAAACATGGGGCATAATTGTTAAGTTCAGTTATTTACTTCAATTATGCTGTTCCAAACAGAAGCCAATTTTAGACAGCAAAAAAAAAAAAATCAAGAAATTCTGTGTTGCACATTTAAAATATTATAGTAAAGTAAAAGGAAATATATCCCAAATTGTAGTGTATTGTATTGGAAATTCTACTACATAATATAGTATTTTTAGTAACTATAGCAAACTAATAGTAAGTAACAAAGGATACTAGCTTTTACTACAGTAAAAAAGAAAAATATATAAATAAAAACCAGTACAATATAGGGTTGTGTGTGTGTGTGTGTATTTATGTATATTTGTGTGTTTGTTGTACTACAACTACTGTATGTCACAATGATATACACAGGAGACCCAAATGCAAGTAAAAACAAGATGATTTATTTAAAGAGTCACAACTGGTATAAATCTCACCAGATATAGTGTAGGGCAAGAATGCTCACACCAGAATACGACACACTAAACAGCGATGAAGGTTCATCCGTGAACCAATGTCGTATAAAGTCTCAGATAATGTTGTTTTCAGAGCAGGCAGTAGTAACAACATCAAAGAGACGGAGACTAGCAAGGTCCAAAAGAAACAGATTATGTCAGAGAGCCTCCACCAAGGCGGGCGAGAGAGTCTAACAGAAGCAGACACAGAAGTGAACAACAACGAACTAATAATGCAAACTACAAAACACTGAACATATATAGCGTGCGGAATGTGCATCAGCTGTGACTGATAACAAACACCTGTGCGTTGAGAGTAGCGACAAAACACGTGACCACCCAGCTGATGAATGTAAACACACATACACACACACCACAGGTGAAGAACCCAAACAAGACAAACCCACTTCCCACACACACACACACACACACCCACACACACACACACACACACACACACACACACACACACACACACACACACACACACAAACATGCAAGACAAACAGAAAGACCCACAAACGTGACAGTGTAAGTGCCACAGCGCACATTAATTCATTACTTCCCTGTAATATTGTTCAAAAACATTATAGTATTTTAAATACTGCATTTACATTATGTATATATAGAAGGCACTTGGGCACATTTGCAGTACAAACATTGAATAAATGTATAAACCAAACTCTTAAAAGAGCACAGCATCAGAATTACCTTTAATACGAGCGTGTTTTGTGTTTTAGCGAGCTATGAGCGTCTCATTAAGATGACTCAGAAGTGCGTTCAAAAGATAAGCTTTTTTTATTTAAACATCCTTCATCCATTTTTAATTGTTATTTCGGAGGACCATTCAAATGGATCAACGTTAGGGTCTGTAGATAAACCCTTTTTCTTCTTTTTTTTTTTCGTTTTTGGACGTTCACTCCTTGGGAGTATTTCATGTTGTTTCAGTCACACTGCACTCATCCCACATACCGTTTTCATGCTTCCCCATTAATGCAAGTGTTGCATTTAATTCAGTGTGACCCAACCTTAACCTTGAAATCATTACTACCTCCCTTTTGTGTCGTCCTTGAAATTATTCCGTTCTCCCAACAGTTTTGACAATATTATAAAACCATCTACCTGTGTTGCTGTTTTCCCATCTTTGTTGCCAAATATTTGTTATTTCCTTATTAATTACTGATTTCATTTCATTCCTTCCCAAAGTATCTACAAAAATTTTCTTCAATGATTCTTTTGCCAATTTATCTGCCTTCTCATTTCCTATTATTCCAATATGTGCCAGTACCCAACAAAATTGTACAATTACTCCCTCTATTTTAAGTCTATATAATATTGTGTAAATTTCCATTAATAAATCTTCTCTATCAGTTTTTGTAGATATTATACTTTTAAGTGCTGATGCGGAATCTGAACAAATAACTGTCCTATTTGGCTTATTTGTTTCCACCCATTGCAGACCTATAATTATAGCTGTTAGTTCTGTTGTATATACTGACAATTTGTCACTTAATCTTAAACTTTTATAAACTTAATGTAACTATTGTTAAATCTTGACACATATACTCCTACTCCAACTATTTGTTCAACTGGATCTTTTGCCCCATCTGTGTAAATCTGTACAAAAGAATCAATTTTCTCTTATAAATATACTAATATTGTAGCTGTTGCTATATCTCTCTTCTGCTTTTTCTCTATCCTCCAACAATCTCATGTCAACTATCGGTTCAGGAATATTCCAAATTGGCACACCTTTTAATGATAAATTGGGACAAATTTCCTTATTTTCCAATCTACATTCTCGGATCCACTGCTTATATTTCCACCCAAAACTATTTCCTCAGTTCTTTTTATAATCCCAGCATTCATTTAAGACTGCACATGTGCTATGCTTTTTATTACAACCTTTTGGATTAACCCAATACATTAGTGCAAGTTTTTCCCTTCTCAAATAAAGTGGCATCTCACCCATTTCTACTCTAATAGCATCTAGAGGTGTTGATCTTATTGCTCCACAACATATTCTGAGCGCTTTTGATTGAATTTTGTCCAGTTTCTTTAGCTCTGCATTGAATCATCTTTTTATACTGCACATACATAATCTATGCTAAACCTAATTAAAGCTTGATTTATTTGTAACATTGCACTTTTTCTTGCTCCCCATTCATACTTAGCTATCGATGACATGCAGTTAATTACACACTTACATTTATTTAAGATTTTCCTTATATGTCCTTTCCAGTTTATTTTCTTGTCAAATATCAACCCAAGATATTTAAATTGTTTTACTTTTTCTAATGGTTGGTTATAAAGCTTGAGATGTACTTGTTCTATTTTCTTTTTCTTTATGAAGATCATGTATTGAGTTTTTGTTACTGAAAATTTCATCCCCCAGTCTACTGACCACCTTTCAACATCATTAATTGCTTCTTGTATTCCTTTAACTATATTTCCTAAATTTGTCCTTTTCCATACTGCCCCATCATCTGCATAGAATGCCCTCCCGATACTTGGTTTGAGTGTTTTAAATATATCATTTATCATTAAGTTAAACAAAATTGAACTTATTACACTACCTTGTGTGGGATATTAGAAATATCATAAGGTGCTGATAATTCTTTTCCAATTCTTACTTGAAATGTACGTTTAAACATAAAATCTAAAATCCGATTATACATTCTCCCACCTATTCCAATTTCATTTATCCTGATAAATAGCCCTTCCTTCCATAATGTGTAATTTGCCTTTTCAATATCAAAGAAAACAGCAACAAGGTATTCCTTCATTACTAAAGCTTTTTTAATAAAGTTAAACCCTTCATACTGGAACGCAGCTAAAAAAAGAACCGGCTGTGACGTCATCAAAACCCATCCTCGCTAACTGAGCGACGGAAGTGCATACTTTTTACCAGAGTATCGTTTCCTGAAGCGGGATAATATTCCTGAATATTTGAATAATCAAATATTTACACGGCTGTTACCTGAGTAAGTTTAGCTGATTAAGATGTTTTAACTAACCATTGCCATTAATGGATAGGTTGCAGGGAAATAACCTTACATTTAACTGTAACGATAACGGTCCTTGCTGAAGCCTCCTAAAATCTGATTCACGGTGTGGTTTTACGCATGTAAACGTGAGGTAGAAAGAATTGTTTCGTTTCTGTGACCAGATAATCAAATACATTTGAGCGCTTTCAGAAACGAGGCGGTTTGTTAATGCTACCACCATTAAGGTTATTCTATTCTGAGTCATTGTTGCTGGTGAATTTTACCAATGTTGCGTGTCGGTTTTAAGGTGTTTGTTACATTCAGATGATATGATTGTGTTTTAGTTAGACTGAAATGAGTTTATTTGGGACGAACACGGGCTTTGGGTCTGGAGGGACCGGTGTATTTGGCAGTACCACCACAGACAGCCATAATCCAATGAAGGTAAATACAGACATATAATATCTGTACAAATTTAGATCTGTGAATGGGAAGTAATATGAGGTGTCGTTGATAACAGGATGTTGAAGTAACTTCGCCACCTGATGATAGCATAAGCTGCTTGGCATTCAGTCCTCCTACGATGCCTGGGAACTTTCTCATCGGAGGCTCGTGGGCCAATGACGTAAGTCGTTATCGTAACTGCTTTTTTGTCAGCGTCTTTATATTTTTTACAACCTCAACTGTGATATTCACTAATGTTAATATGCTTTCACATATTCAAATGTTTTCATTTCATATACATTTCGAATGATTAGATCTTAAAGTAGTGTTGAAAAAAATCTTGCTGTCAGTTTGTAACATTTGCATTCTGTATTGTTTTGTTCAGGTGCGGTGCTGGGAAGTGCAAGATAATGGTCAGACTGTCCCTAAAGCCCAACAGATGCACACTGGCCCAGTACTGGATGTGTGCTGGAGTGATGTAAGATTATAATTACAAATATTAGTTATCTTAACATTTAAATTTCAACAAGCCATCTGTGCACTTTTAAGTAGATAAACGTATTTGCACTAGAATCTAAATTGAAATCATCAACTACTTTTGCTGTTTGAACAGATTAGACATTGCATTGCATAGAACCCTTTCATTTACATTGAATAAAAGCCACAATATGATTTTTGCACAAAATATCGTCATCATTAAAATCCCCAATCTTCACTCTTACTTATTTTGCATTTCTGCGGTTTGTGTGAGTTGTTTTGGTTTGTGATTTACTAAACTGAATAGAGGTGTTTAAAAATGAATAACTGAATAACTACTAGGTACTAAAATTATACATCCTCTTATCTGCTTTTGTGTTTTGGATAAAAAGGATGGTAGTAAAGTCTTTACAGCTTCCTGTGATAAAACTGCCAAGATGTGGGATCTGAACAGCAATCAGGCCATTCAGATAGCTCAAGTAAGCAGCTAGTTTGTGATCATTTTATTTTTTGTGCTTCTGCATTGAGCTAATTAAAGCTTTCTTCTTTTTAGCTAAACCTGTACATTTTCTGTTCATTTAGGATTTAATAGGTCATGCAATTTATTTTTCAGCATGAAGGTCCAATCAGGACAATTCACTGGATTAAAGCACCAAACTACAGCTGTGTTATGACTGGCAGTTGGGACAAAACATTAAAGGTGCTGGAACTCCTCATCAGATTAAGACTGCACAGTTCAGAAATCATGGTCATGAGATGAGCTAATGACCTAACAGCAATTCTAATGTAGCCTTGGTCTAACTTAGGTTAACAACTGTTTCTCTAATTTCGTAATTGTTTTTTTTTTTTCTTTCTTGACAGTTTTGGGATACACGTTCCCCAAACCCAATGATGTCCCTCCAGATGCCAGAGAGGTGTTATTGTGCTGATGTGGTAAATAAATTGATTATTGTTTGTTTTAATTGTTGTACTTGTTGGCCCAGTTTGGATGATTACTTTGTTTATTGTGTGTACTTGTCAAGAAAAGCGAATCTCTTCCTTCCTTATCTAAACTGTGACATTGTCTTGGGCAGTACATGATATCTAAAATATTTTTCCTGAAATTTTATTTGTATTTTTTTATTTGAATTGTATTTTCTAGGTATATCCCATGGCTGTTGTAGCCACTGCAGAACGTGGTCTTATTGTTTATCAGTTGGAAAATCAGCCTTCAGAGTTTCGGCGTATAGAGTCACCTCTTAAGCATCAGGTCAATATATAATCATTTAACATATTAACATTAAAAATCTTTGTTTTTCGTGACAATGTGATGGATTTTTCAGCTCTGTAGATGCTGTTGCAAACATGTTGGCTGTATTTAACTTGTGTGTTCTGTTCAACAGCACCGCTGTGTGGCTATCTTTAAGGACAAGCAGAGTAAGCCTACTGGTTTTGCACTGGGCAGCATTGAGGGACGAGTTGCCATTCATTACATAAACCCACCTAACCCGTGAGTTTATATTCAATCTATCTTCCAATCCCAAGTCATTTGTGGCTGGTCTGTAAATTGAACGTCTAATACATATTTTTACACAGAGCCAAGGACAACTTCACCTTTAAGTGCCACAGGTCCAATGGAACCAATACTGCCACACCCCAAGATATCTATGCTGTGAGTGTTCTAGGTTTTGTCTGTTTTTGTAATGCAACGAATTGCTTAGGGACTGAATATAGTCGAAGGCTGACCGGTGTTGGAATAATAAAAACAAAAGCAATTTGTACAAACTTTATGCTGCATTTGTTTGCTGTTTATCTAACAAAAACAGTCTACTTGTTGTCTTTTTCTTTGTTGTAGGTGAATGCTATCTCCTTTCACCCTGTCCATGGCACACTGGCGACAGTAGGCTCTGATGGACGCTTCAGTTTCTGGGATAAAGATGCCCGTACTAAGCTGAAGACCTCTGAACAATTAGATCAACCAATAACAGCTTGTTGCTTCAATCACAATGGGAATATATTTGCCTATGCTTCAAGCTATGACTGGTCCAAGGTACAATATTAGTACATAATTATCAGCTGAATGTTATTTGTTAAGTTATATATACATGGTTTAGACCGTACAAAAAAACTGTTCCTTTCTGAGTTCAGAAGTTGTACACACACACTATTTAAAAAAAAAAAAAAAGAATCAAAGCAACTCCTCTTCTGAATCCACAGGTTCTTTGTGAAATTGTGGCTGCTTACAAGTGTAGCAGTTTTTTGACACAGGACAATGTTAATATTGGTTTATAGAAAAGTGTGTTTTTTGCTATATATTTTTTGGGCATGCTTAGAAAATACTGCAAAAAATATTGCTAATATATTTAATGGAAACACACCTTTTGAAGTTTGCATATTTGTTGTGTATATGTGTTATATTGATCTGTGCTTTTATTTCTTCTGCTTCTTTTAACAGGGGCATGAATATTACAATCCCCAGAAAAAGAATTACATCTTCTTGCGGAATGCAGCTGAGGAACTGAAACCACGGAACAAGAAATGGTGAGAGCTGGATATCCTTTACCATGGAGACTTTTTAATCAAGCAAGGGCAGGGGCAGGTGTGCTGCCTTACTTGCTCTGACTTTCGGTTCTGTGGAATGTCCTGCTTTGGTATATCATGATACTTTGAGTTGCTTTTAGTTTTTTGGGATTAATTCCTAAGAAATGCATAATTATTTCTAAAATGATATATAGAAAGAAGATGCTGTTGTGAATGAAGTGAATGTTGAATCAATTTGGATTGATTCAACCAAAAGCCATTGGAAATAATGGAAAGCCATTATAGAAATCAAAGTCATGTTATGAAAAGTCCACTTTTACTAGACAAGTGGGGGACAAGTCACCTGGGCAAATCTCAGGTGTTTTACCGTCAACTCTCAAGTCACAGTTCAGACAAATTAAGCAAGTCAAATCAGGGGTTCACCCAAATCAAGTGCTGATAAGATCCAAGTCAAGTCGCATTACTAAACTAAACGGAGAAAAAAAAAGAAAATTTTTTTTCCCCGAAACAAGCAGGTCTTTTTCAGAATCATTTAGTTAATTTTAACAATATAATTTGAAGTGTTATAATTTAACAGTCCAGTAAGGTGTTACGATGCTTAATCATCTTTTCTGTGGTGGGGACACATTTTGCACGATTCGTCTGTATACATTATCCTGTCTGTGAAGCCCATCACACATGCTAAAGTCTAGAAGGGATACTGCTGCGGTATTCACACATCAGTATAGCATTTTTTTGTTCACTGGCATCACTATTCAGAGTATTTTCGCATTGCTTAGCGATGAGCTGCAAATTGTTTGGTGTGCCACCTGCTTCAGGCAGCAGAGTTTCAGTTTACGGTGTTGAACGATCAAGCTCACAGGGACAATGTTCTTGTCTAACTTACATGACTGAAAACAATGGAGTGATTGCTTCACTGTCTTTATGTTAGCGTACTATCATACAGTATAAGCTTGCTATTTAGCTCCCACAAATAGAGAGAAACCGATTGCAATTTTCTTGACTGATTCAGATTTTTTGGTAAGTGTGACCTGCCAATAATGATTTTTGCCGATTTTCTTTATAAGAACTACAATTATAACTAATAATGATAATTAAATAATATTCATAATAAAAAAAAATACATTACAGCTCCTTCAGAATGCATTAATAACATGTAAAAACCATGTAATTTTTTCAGCCTATGACTTTACCTTTATTTACTTATTTGACTATATTCCAAAGAGAAGCAAATTCTTGTAATATGTTGTTATAATATTTTTATTTACTAATTATATAGCTTTTTTATTGTTTTATAGATAGGCCTACTTTTGTAATTTTTTAAAAATCTTTTTCCTGTAAAACATTTGCTGACAACTTCGATGTTCTCTCTTCTAACACAATAATGACTGTTATAGCAGATTTCTTTCCCCCGCAGAATCCATTTTGAAAATAGCTTGAAAGAAAAAACATTTAATAGGACTTAATATGATCATTTAATCAGTTAATACACTGACTGATCACATAATTCAGTTAAAATTCTTACTGTTACATTACATGGTCAGAGCATTACATGGTAACCATTATTAACAAGGAGCAGAGAGCCTGCTCAGATGGAGGTGTCAGCTCATGAGTTCTCATCAAGATTTTTATCATGCGCATGGTCAGCATGTAACAAGCTGCGAGTGTTGACTTGACAGACAGGGCTCAAGAATAAACAATTCTTGTCACGCAACTACGGCCAAGTGGAGGTTATTTCAGCTGATTTTGGTCTCTGCACACTCTAAACACTTGAAAAGGCACACAATTGATTTAACTTTGACATTAATGGCCCATCCTTTTTAAGGTCTTTTCGAGCTACCCCAACTGTTATATTCTAACTTCTCCAATAGAAAATCTGCTTACGAGACATGATCAATAATATCATTCCAACGAGAGAAAAAAACATATTTAACCAAGGCCAAATTATGAAATTTGCTTTAGTAATCTTTACAGATGTTAGTAAAATTGACTATAAAATAATTACTCCATAACATTCATCGTAGTTCCCGAAATGTTGCAAGTCAGACTCAAATCAAGTCATGTGACTCGAGTCCCCCACCTCTGACTTTTACTAAGTAACTAGGAGTCCATTAATTAATAATAAAAGTAAAGACTCAGTAGTCCACTTTAAAATAAATGCTCTATAGTACTGTAAAAGTGGTTATGTTAAATCTTCTGGCTAATCACAGACATTTCTGTTGCGCTCCTGAACACCGTGGTTATTCAGCTCATGACTTGCTCTGTTACTGGCTGCAGCTCGTCACTACATCTGACCCTACGTGGGGCTGAGTTGACTAACTGGTCTGGAATATTTAGCATGCTAGATATTGGATTGTTGTCTGTGAGGTGTCAGCGGTACGTCAGCAAGCCTCTTTGATGTGTCGTTCAGTAGTTCACACATAAAGACTGCTGAGATCTGCCTGTCACCCATGATTTTTTTTTTTGTGATCACAGCTCGATCTGTTGATGTTGATATTAACTTGCAAATCTGGCTTAATCCTGTAGTGTGAACTAGCACTACATTGAGAGCCTCTCTTCCAATTCTATGACACATGAAACGAAAGCTTATACAATATTTGTGATATTGCTAAAAGAAATTTAATTAAATTAAATTTAATCTAACTATGGATTTCTTACAAAGCTATGAAATCTATGAAGCCTTTAGTTTCAATTTTTGGCTAACTTTACAAGCATAGCATCTTAACAGAAAAATTGAAATTTTCATGTCAACAAGATGGCAGTGAATTGCAGAGATTATGCAAACATCATCGATGTGTTCAGGTGTTTTACTAACTGATGTTTTGTCAAGATGGACTTTTTTGTTTGTTTTTTGAGTGTGCAGCACATTTATGTATTAATTTAAACCTTGATCACAGTGAGGACTGCGTTCTACACAGAATGGAATTTAGTTTTTAAACAGCAAAAACACAATTTGGTCAAATGAATCTGTTGCACATAAAATTGTGTTGATGTAAGGTCATTTAACAAAACCTACAGTAAAACGACATGAATAAAAACATGAAATGCAAAATTCACCTGTCTTTAAGCCTGAGTTGCAAAGCAAACTGTTTAATTTAGAGTATAAGTTTTATTTTTTTTAAATATTGTTTATATTTTTCAAAATGTTTGTTGCCAGCAAAAATATTAAAATATATATTTCAGATTTTTTCTGTAATGCAATACAAAAGTCACTGATTGAACATGACGTTTACAGTTTGTGTTCCTTTTTTTGTACTAACATGCCAAGTATGAGTTATTTGACTGTGTTCACTAACCTATTTATTGAAGAAATTTCTTAAAACAGGAAAATATGTAAAACATTTTTAATTGGCCTGTCAGAAAATAAAGACGTAATAATTGTTAAGCATTGTCTTTTTCACCATGTGTACAATCTTGCTCAAGGGAAACACAAGCCAAAAAAAATCTCTTTTGAAAAGCAGAATGCTGTATTGACTGATGCCTGCCCCTCCTTGTCTTTAGATTCGTCAAGCTTCGCATCACATCTCGAGGACCTGCATTAGTGTGTAAATATGGGAGAGCGACTTCAATTTGGCTAACACCTGGACCAATGGCATGGCATTGCATTGTATTATTTTTATGGACCAGCCAGAAGGGGCCAACTGCTCTTAAGCAATGGCCATGTGAGCAGTGGCTTTTTTACGAGTAAGGAAGCCATGCTTTAATATTTCTGGCTTAATTGATGTACCTTTATTCTTTCTTCATAATTTTACAATTACTTGCAGATATTTGATTGTTTTATGTGCTGCCTTACAAAGGAGTGCATTTTCACACTTTCTTTCTCTCCTTGGTGTATAATGAAATCAATAATAAATCTGTCTTAAGCTTTCTCTGCATTTTAACATTGCACTTGTCTTATTGTCATTAAAACCCCACACATATACATGTACTGTTTATGTCTATATTATTTAACTAATCTAGGATTAAAACAACATACAAATGCTATGAAAAAGTATTTCTGGTCACTAAGGACGATCTTCCGAAGATGAGTTTTTATTCAAATTAAGTTAAAATTTTCAAGATTTTTCTTTAACAGTTTAGTGGCATATTAAAAGCGGTCTTGTAACATTGTGTAAAACGCAAATAAAAAAAACTTTACTTTCACTTGAATTTCATTGCAGGAAATATGAACACATTTAATTTCATTTGTAATTATACATCCTTTTCTGTCATTCAGACCTGCAACACATTCTAAAAAAAGTTGGGACAGAAGCAGTTTAGGGCGAGTAATCAGGTAAATTGGTTAAATGAGGGGATTTGTAAGAGATGATGTCAACAGGTGATTGTAATTATGATTTGGTTTAAAAGCAGCATCCAAGAAAGGTCTAGTCCTTTAGAAGCAAAGATGGGCTGAGGCTCACCGGTTTGCTAACAAATACGTGAGAAATGTATACAAATATTTAAAAACAATGTTTCCTCAAGGAAAGCTGCCAGTTAGAGCTACATTGCCAAAAGGAAGCTGATTTTTCTGGGCTCAGAGGCATAAAAGATGCACTATCACACAGTGGAAATGTACTGTGGTCAGATGAATCAGTATTTCAGGTGTGATTTAGAAGAAATGGAACTCCAGAGTACTCCAGACCTAAGAAGAAAAAGATCATCCAGACTGTTACCAGCAGAAAGTCCAAAAGCCGGGGTCTGTCATGGTATGTGGTTGTGTCAGTGCCTTTGGCAAAAGGTAATTTGCACTTCTGTGATGGCACCATTAATGCTGAAAAGTACATAGACATTTTGTAGCACAATATGCTGCTGCCTTTTTCAGGGACGGCCATGCATATTTCAACAAGGCAATGCAAAACCACAAGTCCTAGCTGTGGAGGAAGAGGATACAGGTACTTGGCTGGCCTGCCTGCAGAACCGACTTGTTTCCATTAGAGAATCTGTGGTGCATTTTGAAGTGCAAAATGCAACATTGAAGACCACATAGTGTTGCCCATTTTAAGACTTGTTTGCAGGAAGAATAGGACAAAATTACACCTGAAACTCTTCATCACTTAGTGTCTGAAAAAAGTGTGAAAATGAATGGCAACATTACAAAGTGGTAAAATGTTTTACTGTTCCAACTGTTTTTGTGTGTGTGTGTGTGTGTGTGTGTGTGTACATTTGTGCGTCTCAATTATTCAACCCATATTAAGCATTGCTGTTAGTAAGTCAATCATTTTTTTTGGTATGGCACAAAATATAGTTCAAGCAAGTATCAAAATCAAATAGCTTGGAGCCTTAAATGCCATAAGCTGTTACCCATATATCTAACTAGCAGATATGGTCAAAAAGACGTCTTTTAAAAGCTATAGAGAAGGGTTTTTTTGTTTGTTTTATATATTTGAAATATGTTAAATATAAACTTTTATTTAAGTTTGTGGGGGGTATATGTCACTACACAGTGCTCATTAATGCACACAATGTACTGATACTGAGAAGAAATTTAAAATAAGTAATGTTTTTATTTTATCTGTGCACAAAAATAATATACTGATATAACCACTAAAGGTATATGATATATACTGGCGACGTTTTATTCATTTTTATACTTTTTTGGTCTTTAAACAAGTTGAGAATCTTGCTGTCTGAGAATGAGGGAGCTCTCAGATATCACCTAAAAATCTTAAGATGAAAGAAGATCTCAGAGGTCTAGAATGACATGATGGTGAGTAATTAATAACGTAATAAAAATTTTTGGCTGAACTAACACTTTAACTGTAAGAAGGACATAATGTATTCTTAGAAGTATCAGAACAATTGTCAAATATTGTAAAGCCCATCGTGAGTCTGATCCTTCGCTAAAGTGAAGTTTCTTTAAAGGAGGTTGTATTTCAGCTCCAGAATAGTTCACTTAATGGCCAGGGGCTTCCTTCTTATTTGGATTCTGCTGGGGTGAGCTTCTGACTGATATATATGATTCTACAATCATGACTTATGATAAGATTGCACCCACGCCGGTGTCAGAAGCATCAGTTTGGAGGTTAAAGTGACTGCCAAAAGGACCTGTGGTGATGCTAGGACATTCTTTATTTTTCAGGGTCTGGAATATTTTCTCTATGCTGGGGCTTCAAAGCATTCTTGGGCTCTTTTCTCGTCACATCTGTAAATTAGCTGACTATGAACGAATAAATGCGGATGAAGCATTGATAGTAGCCAGTTAATCTCAGAAAGGCATGTACATGGGATTTAGTGGAGGGCCAGCCGGCCTTTTGGATAGCTTACCCCTGGCCCAGTCCATTTTCCAAGACTCTTTCTGGTTAGTAATGACTTTGAATGTGTGAAAGTATGTGTCCATGTTGTCCAGGTCATGAAATTTCATCAGGTGTTGGTGTGCCTGCGTTTGGGCTCTGCAAGTTGGCAAATGATTCTCTCCATCTGGGTAGCAGCTCAGCCAGTTGCTATGGTTTTGCCTGTAGATAACAGGTCTAAACAGTCAAGGGGCTTGTGTTTTTTTTTAATCTTTTGTTTTCACAATCTCCACCCCTTCTGGCAAAAAGGACGACAGGGACACCAGATATTTGGTGAAGTAACAAGTGTCTGGAGGGTGTTTGTTTACAGGTGTGACAGAGTATGTGAAACCGGTAAAGCAGGGGGTGGGGCCTTCAATGGTGCAGATACTCGTACTCCAGTGCTAGTGTGCAGTCTGTGTACAGAGTGAGAGCACTGATCATCAGCCACTGAAGTCTGTTGGAGGAAAGGGAGAACAAATACTAGCACATGTTTCTGAAGGAGCTTTAAACTCACTGCATCTTTTTTCTCTTGTTTATATCCTTTTTTCCTAATAAGCTTGACAAGCTCAAGAATTTTCTATTTTCTTTTCTCAATAACATGTGGAGGTTTATGGCCAGGAAACTGTACAAAAGTGTGTAGGAACCATTTTATAATCTATTATAATGTAATATAATATTTTATAACAGTATAATATGTGCTTCCACATCC
Organism: Danio tinwini; assembly: GCA_903798205.1. Lineage (NCBI taxonomy): Eukaryota > Metazoa > Chordata > Actinopteri > Cypriniformes > Danionidae > Danio > Danio tinwini. Next base: position 1,521,919 of record CAIGQZ010032936.1, read on the forward strand.
ACAGGATTATCATTAAAAGGGCACACAACCTCTCTAAAACAAACTAACCCTGGAAAAATATCTTAAGAGGACAAGTTGCTATATAGGGGTGCATATAGTTGAGAATATATACTTGCATATAGGGGTGACTTGATACCATAATTTTGGATTTGATATGATACCAGAATGTAATACTTCGGTATCAATAAACCATAGGTGACAAATAAGCAGCCTCAAAATATAAGTAGATAACAATACAATAAATGGTAATAAGCCTATTTGTTTTATATATTAATCATTTTGTATCAAACTGTAACTGTATGTGCATCTCTACTTGCATACCAAAGTTACCTCTGGTTTTGTAATTGAAGGCTGAGGCTATCCACATACTTGCCCTTAAATTACATGCATGTCAAAAAACCTGCATTACTAGCATATCCATAGTTAACATGATCCTTAGATATTTCATAACACTGGCACAAATTAAACCCTAATTTTTATGGGGTTCCATTTGTGCCAAATATTCCATGCCTGCTTTCTGCTTTGTACTTCACATTTGTCTTTGTCTACTCTCATTACCCGCATGTTCAGGAAAATCAGCATTGCTGACATAAATAGCATTCAACTCCTAAATAGTATTCAAAAAATAGAATGAATGTGTCCCAAACCTCATGTTGAAAAGAGAAATTCGAAGTGTAGAAGCGTTCATATGCTAACCGCTAATATTGCCCACAATACAATGCGCGTTGGACGTGAACTCGATTATAACTACAAATTCAGGTAAAAGGTGTGCTGTGAATTTGATTGGCCTAGCACGTGTATTTGGCAAGGCCATTATTTGTCATATTTTTTACTTTCTTTGTTATTTTTTTAGTTTTGTTTTTTATTTTTATTGTTACCCGAGTCTATGTACTTGTATATACCTGAACTGTTATGCTTTTCATATCTTTTTTTATGTAAACCCCTGGCATTGTTCTGTGTCATTATTGCAATAACAAAAAAGGGTAAAAAGTGTGAACAAACTACAAATATGGCGGACGCGTGTAAGACCACCCGTCAAGAAGAGACTTTGGTAAAGTTGTTTGAACTACTATTGATTAATATCTAGCCGTTTGGAAAATCATGCAACAATGCATGCAACAATGCATTTAATCTGCAACAACAATGGTAACTTCTATATGTTAATGAAAGAAAAAAACACATTTTTATGAGGATATGTTCCGAAGCGTACATACGTAAAAGTATGTAGCTATGTACTTTTTCTTCACAAATAAGTATGCGACTTGGGACGCAGATTTTGTCTATCCCATTGGGTCTATCCATTTGGTCTGAGTCCATGTGAACTAATGTTAACAATAGATGGCGGTAGTGCACACTTATGTTTGCAACCAACAGAAGGAGGAGGCCGAAGAAGACAGCGCCAGTCAGATTCGCACGGATAGTGGTGGTGGTGCACACTGTACAAAATGGTTCCCTTTATGTGGCGGATCAGTGGAGTAGTGAATCGAGCTCTTATTAAAGCTGGCTACGTGAGTATTGCGAGCCCTTGAAATACTAAAGTGTTTTTTAAAAGAGTTTCAAACGTTGCTTTTAAGTAAACCTATAAATATATGTACAGTCGCTTTCCAAGATCAAAGTGACTGTCATTGGCCTTGTGAATACCAGAGAGCTAACTGATAGCTCACTGAAGGTTTGGTCACTTACATCTGTGTGAAAGCTTTTATGACCAAGAGACGAGTTAAAAAGGTTGTGTACGCAAATCACGTTGTAATTTAAATGTTGCCTTTTAATCTTTTTTTAACTTAATGTTAGGGTTAAGTTAACCTCGTTATTGATCTGACAAGGTCATTGGAAATTGACGTCATTTGAAGATGTATGTAGGTTATTTATTCTCGTTTTGTTCTGTAATTGTTAAGCTATAGAATATAAGCGTAAGTCCTTTTGATATTTGTAACATAAAATGTTGTCATTTTTAATCAAGTACGTTATGTGCGAGTGCTATGACCGTGTAGGATCTAGCAATTCTGCAAACGGCAACAAAACAGCATAGAACGAGCTTTTTTTCGTATTATCAATGAATGCTTTAGAAATGCTTCAGTAAATATGGAGAGTTCATGAAAAGGTACCTAATCTTCATATAGGCATCATACAGTTTTGAAAAACCAAACAGCAGCAACAACTACTACTACCGTTTATTTGTATATAACTGTACAGTTACATTTTTACAATGAACGACTTTTTAATGTAACATTCTTTTTTCACCTTACATAATGATTATAATTTTTTGTTTAGAATGCCATTTAGGTTTTGGGTAGTTGGTTCACTTGACAAACATATTGCCTAGTCATAACATTATCTAATCTTTTGTAATATGTAATTACTTAACAATTTGCTTAGTCTTTAAATAATTTAATATGTTGTAATATATGAATACTTTGACACATATAGGATCTGGAGCGGTTGTCTAAAATAATAATAATAATAATAAACAAAAAACTGTTCATCTGCAAATTGATTGTCTCCGCTAACCAACATTATTTTTGCATATAAAATGAAAATTCTCCTAATGTAAATGTAAAAACATACTATTTATGATGTAATAATAATAATAATAATAAAATGGTGAAATGTCAAGAGTTTCTGTTACATAATATAATATATGCTTTCTGAGCCAAGTGAACATGTGCAGTGGACACAGACGAGACTGAGGCACAGACTGAATGCAAAAGGACAGGAACTGCATTTTGTCCCCCTTAAAATCTATCAAGTCTGACAAAATATAAATTCATCAGGGCTAGCATTATTCATCCGTTTGAAATATTGGCATTGTATGCGAATGCATTTACAATATGTCTAATAATATCTACCAATGTCATTCTGATTTTTTTCATTTGAAAGTGCAACAATTTGTAAGTCGATATAGCTATTTTATCTGCTGTCATTTCTTTCAAATTTTTGTTACATCTGTAATTAGGATCAGTCTAATTTGTTTGTCATTTTAGTAATTGAAATTGGGAAAATCCAGTCCTTAATTGCTGAGATACTAATTGATGACTGTAAATGCAAACTTAGGATCTCTTGCTATATGGCCAAATCATGTTCCTCATTTAATTTGTCTTTTATGGTCAATCTGTAGTCCATGTCATTGCATTACTGTGTGATGTGAATTTGTGAAGGAAATTGCGCCGTACTTATGTTTGGAACTGCCTTTTCTTTTAGCCTCTGCGCCTTTCTTTAAGACGTGGACAGGCCTCTGTGTCTTATGCTCAGAGCCTTCTAGGAGCTCCAGAAACTCGGCTCACTACCCTAGACAATGGCTTGAGGATTGCATCGGAGGAGACCAACCAGCCAACATGCACGGTGAATAGATGTTTCACAATAATTGGGTAGAGCATTCACATGTTTATGCACATTTAAATCTCACAAAAACACTCCTGCCTAATTGACACTTTTTTTTTTTGGAAAAAGGCTCATTTTACAAGTTAAATGGTTGACTTGAATTATTTTTGAATCCATTTAGATGATTTCTTGTTCTTGTGGGCTCACATTTATCATAGCATTAGGGCTGCACAATTAATCAAATTTCTAATTATGGTCACGATAACTGATGCTACAATTATGTAATTGTTCTAAGCTGCAATTACAAAAAAACAATTATTATACTCTGCAAGCGTAAGAGGTGTGTTTGGAGCATGCCACATTCCCCTACCATTATATACATTCACGTTATTTACACAATGGCATGTAATTTCTGTCTCTACAAAGGTTGCGTGTTTACATACCCTCTCTGTATATCTGTGCGTGTTTGAATTAGGGTTAGGGTTGACCAATTTGGCATCGTATGATGTCCAATGTGAAACATCGCAATGGACGATGGCGTCGTCGTTGTCTATTGTTTTCACTACCTGACCCACATGGTCTTTGCTTTACCCATAACCAAACCATAAATACATAGTTACAAACAAATTATCACGTCAATCACTTTTTTCCGTGGGACTCTGGCATGAATAGGCAGAGTGATCTGTGTCGTTATAATGGCTTTTTCCCGAGAGTTTGTTTGGAGTTGAGGAAAATAACAAATAATAACTACAAGTAAAGATGCTAGGGCTTGAAATAGGGCTAAAAATATATTTGGAAGCATTTGTGCGAGTGCATAAATTGTTGCCGTGTGACCTGTTTTCACTGCAAAATCCTCACCGCGTGCACGGATTGAGGAGACATTTATGCAGAATGCCTCTTTGCACCTAATAACGCCAAACGCAGGTTTAGGAACAGATTAAAGCAGTTGTTATGTGAACTTGCTAAAGTAAAAAAGCCAGCAATGCTTGCCCCGCCTTTGTGCTCTTCTTATAGGCCCACTGCTCTAAAACTGAACGCGAATGGATTGGTTAATATCAGCTGTAAATCACTCATTCAATGCCTTCTGCCTTCAGATGACAGGAGCTATACAACCGCGAAAATGTGAAGCGATGAAGACGAGAGAACGAAAATAACACTGACAGATTTTGTTTTAGAAACCACCTAAAGTTACTAATAATGGCACATCTTATTAGTGATCATGTGATGAATTGTAATCTACCATCAACACTTTTCCAAGAGTGGATAAAAGACAATTACAAATGCAATGGAATAATCAACCATTATGATTTTTGTCTTAGTCATGCAGCCCTACTTAGCATAATGAATTGAATGGAATTTGACCCTTTAGCATTTAATATATCTCATTGGATATGTTATTTCCAAGGTGAATGAAATGTAACTAGACATTAAAAATGTAATAAAAATATAATGTTTATATAATATGTCTTATATTCTATAATTAGAGGTCCAAACAACATCACCTGCTCTATCCTAATATAAATGATGATTATTGTCTTACCTTGTGTTTGGAGACATGGCTGAGACTGCATCTTTAGAGAGCATACAGATATGTTTCCTGAGAGTGATTTATGGCTGTGCAAGCCATGATCATACTGAATACATTCTTTTGTGGTGATAAGCGCCCTTTTTAAAAATGGTTCTATTGGCATCAAGTGTTTTGCAGGGTTTTTATGTGCCCTGTATGCGTCCTGTGTTCGCCTGAAGCAGCTTATGTTTTGATGGTGCACTCATGTGTGCCTGAAGTTGGAAAAAGTAAACTAGGAAAAGGGCCTGAGCATCAAGTCCATTGATGCAGTGTGCTTGCCTATAGCATCATAAAAAGCGCAGTGCTTTGCTCTTTGAAAAATGGTCTATTCTAAAGTCAACAAAAATGCAGTGCATTACACCTCTTGTTTTCAGAATTGAAAGCCTCTTCCACGTTCTTTTCTTTTGTTTTGATGCCATAATCGTCTCTTCTTATTTCATAATATGTCTTTTAATGATTTTCTCCGGACAAGTGCACTTGTGGAAAGGCCTTATATGGAACTGGTTTGGGCACGTATTATGCAAATTACTAATATTGTGCACGCAGACGCTAATTTAGAACAGAGACGGATACTTCAAATTCACTAACAGAAGAATGAGTTTAAGAACAAACTCGTGTGCGTATGCATGTGTTGTGAATTAGGTGGAAAGTTTTTGTGAGAAGTTTAAATGTGTATATAAATAAGTAAAACGAAATTATAAGCGAATGATAGGGCTGCTCGGTTATGGGAAAAATCATAATCACGATTATTCAAAATGATTATCAGTTGAAGTCAAAATTATTAGCCCTCCTGTGAATTTTTTAAATTTTTTTATTTATAAATATTTCACAAATGATGTTTAACAGAGCAAGGAATTTTTCACAGTGTTTCCTATAATATTTTGTCTTCTGGAGAAAGTCTTGTTTTATTTTGGCTAGAATAAAAGCAGGTTTAAATATTTTGAAACTTTAAGGTCAATATTATTAGGCCACTTAAGCAATATATATTTTTTTGATTGTCTGCAAAAGAAACTACTGTTATACAATGACTTGCCTAATTAAGCCTTTGAATCGCACTTTAATCTGAATACTATTATCTGGAAAAATATTTAGTAAAATATTATGTGCTGTCATCATAGCAAAGATAAAGTAAATCAGTTACTACAAATGAGTTATTAAATCTATTATGTTTAGAAATGGGTTGGAAAAAAAACTTCTTTCCATTAAATAGAAATTGGGGGAAAAGGGTGACTAATAATTCAGGATGGCTAATAAATCTGACTTCAGCGGTATGTATAGACGGTTATTGTCCTCCCTGTAAATAAGGGAAATAAATACAATAGAATAAAAATATGAAACAAACTGCTTTAGGCATCTTCACTGTAAGAAAAAAAACTTTAGCTACAGCAGTCCTTCAGTCAAGAGCAGTGAGGGATTTCTCTTTTTGTTTGATTAATGATAAAAACTGCAGGAATTTTGTGCACTGTCTCTTTAAAAGTGGTTCTGATGAAAGGATTTATCTTTCACATGTTTTTTGATTCTTAACTCGTTTGTTTATTACACAAATGAGGGTTAATATGAATAAATGAGGGTTAATAATGAATAAACACTGCGTTTTGACACCTATTTGACCATTAAAGCGCTCACATTGAGATGACTTTAGATGTGTGACTCTGCTCGTCTTTGAGGCTGAGCGCACACACACAACAGCTTGCGGTCTCTCTCGTGCTTTTAAAAACATGAATGATTCGAAAGTACATCAATGAATGATGCACATCCCGTGCTGCAAACGTTACATTACAGTACATGCTTTTAGTCATTTTCACGTGGAGCTGAGCTGTGCAGAGCAACAAATGTGTACAACTGGTAAGGGGGCAGTATATGATGCAATAATCGTTTTATCTCGATGTATGTGCTTTCATAATCGTTAGAAGCCAAAATTGAAATAGAATTTTCGATTAATTGCACAGCCCTAGCGAGTGACACTCATTGTTTTAAATTTATGTAGGAACACTGTGTTGTTCTGTTCTTGTTGTGTTTAAAAATTATGTGTTTAAAGTCATGTTCAACATGCAGTAAATGAAGTGCAAATTTGCTACATCTGTGATTCTTCATAATAAGTTTAATGTGTCTGGCTTTTGCAGGTTGGCCTTTGGATTGGTTGTGGGAGCAGATTTGAGACTGAGAAGAATAATGGAGCTGGGTTTTTCTTGGAGCACATGGCATTTAAAGTATACTTTAAGACCTTTACTTATTATTTTTGCAGATTACATTTAATAAGCATTAGCATTTATTGAAATGACACCTATTAAGAAAAAGCAGAAACTAATTAATTAGCAATAAATAAAAAATCTGTTGATTTTTAAAAATGTTAATGCAATTTGTTGTCCGTTGAATAAAAATAGAAAATATTAAGTGTGTGAAACTACTGTGATTACTGTATTTTAAAGTGTTTGTCCACTAGAATCAGTTGTACTGTTCATACAATTTAAAACCGTAACTCTTCACTAATTAGTATGCTTTTATTCCTATTTTGAATCAAGGGCACTAAGAAGCACCCCCAATCTGCTCTTGAACAGGCAGTGGAGTCTATGGGGGCTCACCTGAATGCATACACCTCTCGGGAACATACTGCTTACTACATGAAGACTCTTTCCAAGGACCTACCTAAAGGTTAGAGAACAATTAACCCAGCTACTAAAACAGACCAATTACTCTAACATGTTCTAGATGGTATAGCCCATGTACTGTTTTCTATATAATTTATAAAGAACTAATCACACAGAAATAAAAACTGTTGTCATTTACTCACCCTATACTTATTTTAAATCTTTATGATTTTCTTTCTTCTGTTAAACACAAAAGAATATGTTTTCCCTACTATAATAGTCAAAGTTTATAGGTTTTCATCTTTGTTTAAAATGTCATCTTTTGTGTGCAACAGAAGAAAGAAACCCATAAAGGTTTCGATCCATTTGAGGGTGAGTAAATGGTGAGTAAGTTTTCTTTTTTGGGTGAACTATCCCTTTAGGTCTCAATGGATTGGATGGATTGAGAATGACAGTTAAAATTTCTTCTAATTGTTTGGAGTTTTAATTTAAGCTTAATGTAAAAATCTAAATCTCTATTTGTATAATTACTCTATTTGTATAGTTACTCTATTTTTGTATAAATGATTGATGAATACTTGTTTCATTACTGGATGAATCAACATTTTTTAATGAAAGTCTTGAATGGTTCAGTGTAGAGATGCTCCGATCAGCGTTTTTGGGGCCGAGCATCAATTACCGATCACCAAAATCATGATCTGCCGATTGCCGATCACTGCAGATCACAGAATGGCAGGGGAATGACCATTCAAAAAAGTCAGTAAGTCAATAAAGTGTGCCATCTTTCCCAAATAAGGCAGAGTAACTTAAAATTATTCCAAACAAAGAGGGGTCAGGCAGATCAACACACATCAGATCAGCTTAATGGGATGTAGCCCCTTAATACACTTATTACATTTTATTATTGGCAGCAAAATGTAAAACTTATTACACCAAAACTGGCAAATGCCACAAAGGACAATATGGCAAGTGTTTTTGTCAGTTATTATTATAAACGTCTGATGTAGTTGAGGAACCAACTGCATCAGATCCAAAAAATAATGTAGTAAGCTACTGTAAGCCAATGCCATCCTTCATAAATAACAAGGCAGAGAAACAAGGAGGAACAACCAGATGAACTAATATCTAATAAAGGAGTACTAGTATATTAAATAGATACTAGTATGTAACTATTAAGAACTAGTACCTAATGAATAAGTACTAGTATCTAATTAATAAATTCCAGTACTTAATGAATACCTAGCAGTACATAAATGTACTAGTCCCAGTTGGAATACACACTAGTCAAAACTGAACAGTTGACATCTCAATGAAAGATCCCATAGAAATCAATGAAAAAAATTAAAATGTGTTACTAGTAACAACAGAATAGTTACTAGTCACTATTAAAATACGTACTAGTATCTAATAAATAAAAACTAGTATCTATTTAATAAGTACTATCTAATGAATAAGTACTAGTATCTAATAAAATAAACTAGTGTCTAATGAGTAAGCACTAGTATATTTTTAAAAAGCACTAGTATTTAATGAATAAGCATTTAAAAAGCACTAGTATCTAATGAATAAGTATTTAATGGAAAAGATACTAGTATCTAAAAAATAAGCACATGTAACATGAAAATTTATACTAGTACGGGTTATAGATTAAATGTAAAAACGGCTTGCCATACATGCACAGCAAGCTGGAGAGTGTGCCACACATTGGGGACAGGTGTCTGCACTCCATATATCACAGGTTGTTCGTAGAGGCAAATGAATTCCATAATTCTGAACGCGATGTCTTTCCAACTCGTACTATCCCTGCTGTATGGTTCACGTCATTTAAATGCATCACTCACAGTTGGCTGGTTGAGGGATTCTCGTACGTGGCTTGTTTAGTTGTGTGGTGTGTTCTAAGATGCCTAATCATGTTAGTGCTGTTAAAATGCTTGCTTGAGGGATTTCATCATGACATGCATTGCAAACGGCTAACTTTACGTCTTTATTGGACACTTTGAAAAAGACGAACTCATGTTGCCAATGGTAAGCTCCGCTCTGCTGTTTACCTGTGCACCTTGCATGCACGTGTGAAAAGTCATGCAAGCAATTTCCGTCAAGTGATCTGCTTTTTTGATCGGCGCTTTTGGGGTTAGCCGATCAAGCTATTTTTAGCCAATATCTGCCGATCGTGATCGGTGGCCGATCAATTGGAGCATCACTAGTTCAGTGTCATTTTTGACAGTTGCTGTCATAGTTTAATTGATATAATCTCAGTTTGAAGCCTCAAGTTACTTTCAATTGGTAATTACTCTGTGATCACTACCAAAGACATCTGTGTTTGTTTGTTTTTTTTATTTTTATCTCAACACTTTTGTGACATTTAGGATTAAGCTTCATTTGAATTATTCTGGTTCAAATTCTGTTTAACAAATCCAGTTCTTAATGATTCTTGGGTTTGATTCCAGTATTTTTGAAGAGGAAAAAAACAACAACTTTTCTTTACAAAAGCTTTAAAGCCCCGATGAACCAGAAGCTGCAAACATATTTTTTCCTATGGTGACGCAGTTCCTAGAGAAACGGAATATTTAAATGACAAAACTGTCATTTAATGAGATTTTTCATTTTGGGTGAACTATCCCTTTAACTTTGGAGATTAATCAAATAATTAAGTATCACGTTCACTTGAGAATAAAAGACACAATTTCAAATAGTTCAAATATAATATAACCTATGTTATCCTTACTGCCTAAATATATATTTAATCGTGATCACAAAAAAATCTTAAATTTCTCAATTTTATCCAGAATTATACTGCTTTAATTCTAAGGTGCTGCAATTGTTGCACAATTCATTAAAAGCATCTAGATGTTGAATAAAGCATTAAAGGGCACCTATTTTACCCTTTTGTGTCTCCATAATGTGTCTGTAAAGTTTCAGCTCAAAATACCCATCAGATTATTTGTATTACCTTTTAGAATGTTAGGATTATCTGCTTTAAACAGAAAAATTTGTTGCTGTTTTTGTGGCCTGTGCCTTTAGTGCTAGTTCTCCCCGCCCACCGTTCCCACATGCCTGTCAGAGTGCGTCTCCGCCTCGGCTGCCTCAGATAAACAGACAGACATGAAGGAAGCAGATCTCGCGTAACGTTTGTGAGAAATACTACAGTAAGAACTTTACCAATGATTATTTGATGTATTTGTTGTTGAGTTAATTCAAGCCTTTCTGCGATGAGTCACACACAATGTCGTTACAAATTTCACACACACGGGTACAGCGTGCGCATTTAGCTTTGCACTGTTTTTGCACAGCAAATGTGACAGGATACACAATAATATCCACTGCTGTATAGATATCTGTTATGTTAATGTACAAAATAAAGCTGATTTAACGTCCACAAACCAGGATTGAAGCGTTGTCTTTTATAATTGTACTGACACCCGGCTGTGGTGATGGAAAAAAGCAAATCACTGTAATTTATTACAAACATGCTCTGTTTTAAAAACGCATCAAACTTGTAAACTCCTTCTTGATCACATTTAATGATGATTAAATGCACGGTTATTATGGTTATTATAGAGACATGTTAATACGCAGCTGTCAATCAATTGGGTGGGAAAACCGCACTCCTACATCAACTTGTGGTCGGCCTCAAAATGGGAGGGATTTGGATCCTATTTTAACATCAGGAAGTTTAAAAAAAGAGACTGATTGTCTTTACATCACCCAAATATGACTGTGGACACACTATACCTACACACGGTTCTGCCCAAACAGCTTTCAAAAGATGATTTTCATCATAGGTGCCCTTTAAGAAATTTCTTTTTAAATAACTTCATAAAGTATAGTCTGGAAAAACTCTATTTTTCAAAACAGGTGGAGTGTTCCTTCACGCCAACCTGACTTCACCAAGTAGGAAATGTTTTGGATTAACATCCTGGAACAACATTTCAATCAGAATTAAGGGATAAGTTTACCGTTTATATTAAGTTTAGGCTTGCGGTTAGAATAATTCACTTCTACATGATTGTTATCCAACTATTATTCCCCTCTGATTTTATGAATTATTTACAGTTTTTTTTACAATAAAAATGATGTTCCAGGATCAACATAGATGTTAATCCAGGATCACATCGTACTTGGCAAAATCATGATGTGGTGTTTTTTTAAAGAGACACTAGACTGAGCGAAAGAGCACTCCCATCAGAGCTCAAGTAGTTTTAGCTGCAGTTACACCATAGATATATACACTAGATATCGCATACGAACCCTGAGCATGCGTCAATAGTGCCGCACATGTATTATTGTCGGCTAACTACTTGTGAGTCGTTATGAGTCGTTCATAACAGTGATTCATTCACAAATAAGTCAAGTTTATTTATAAAGCGCTTTCTTAAAAAACAAGTGCTTATCAAAGTGCTGTACACACATACACCATCTAAAACAAAAGACAAATACAACAAGACACATGATTCTCATATGACATTAAAAGCCAAAGAGTAAAAATGGGTTTTAAGACTAGATTTGAAAACAGAAAGGGTTACGGCCTGCCTAACATGGAGAGGCAAATTATTCCAAAGTTTGGGGGCCACCACTGCAAAGGCACGGCCTCCCCTGGTTTTTAACCTTGTGCGTGGAACAGCCAAAAGTAGCTGATCAGCACATCTAAGTGCCCTTGAAGGAGTGTACAATTGGATTGAGGACAAGTAACTTGGTGCTAGTCCATTTAGGCATTTAAACACCAAAACTAAAATCTGAAAATGTATCCTAAACTGTACAGGAAGCCAAAGAAAAGAAGCCAGTATGGGTGTAATGTGCTCCTGTTTGCGTGTCCCCGTCAGCAAACGAGCAGCAGCATTCAGCACCATCTGCAGACAAGTAATGGAGGTATGGCTAATACCCACATAGAGGAAATTACAATAATCTAGCCGAGTTGAGATGAAAATATGTATAACCTTTTCAAAGTCGTTGAAAGACAAAAAAGACTTTAATTTGAAAATGACCTCAACTGGAAAAAATTGCTTTAATTACCGAATTAATCTGTTTATCCAGTTTGAAGTCACTATCCATAATAACACCCAGGTTTTTTACATTAGGTTTTACAAAAGGGTTTAACACACCAAGATCTAGACAATTCTGAGTTCCCCTGGATCCAAATACCACCACTTCTGTCTTTTCTTCATTGCACATTAAAAAATTTTGTGCCAACCAGGATTTAATGTCCTTAAGACAGTCCCACAATGGGGTTATGGACCCAGTATCTCTCCTTTTTAGTGGCAAATAAAGCTGTGCATCATCTGCATAAAAATGAAATGAAATTCCATACTTTCTACAGATAGACCCAGATATAAGGAAAACAGAATAGGTCCAAGAATAGAACCTTGTGGTACCCCACATGAAAGAGGTGCTGAAGACAACATAAACTCCCCTAGGGGAACAGAAAAGCTTCGCCTTCGAGCAAACTGCTCTCTCCATTAGAATGAGAAGTGAAGGCAGGTGAGGAGGTGTGTTTCAGCACATGGATTAGATCAAATTTAACAGGGAGAGAGTATATTACATTTCCATGCACACAAACACACACTCTTTGTCGACAATGCCCATGCGGTCACTTATCCATCAATGTAGAAAAGTAATGTAAAATTATAATTTTCAGAATTAAAAAAAAATTTGCATACTGACCACCGGGGAAAACTCCCGATCATAGATATATGTGTATATCTCTGGCTCTGGATAGCCACAGTCCACCATTGCACCTTGGTCCAGCATTCATTTCAAAGGAGCGCTAAACTGTACTAAATGGTGGCTCTATTGACGCATTCCTTCCATTAGGCAACATCTAATGATATCTATGCAGTTACACAAGCACAACTACCGCTCATAGTCTCTCACACGCACAATAAATAAATAAAATCAGTAATAATTATTCTTTATAGTTGTTCGCATCCAGTAGATGAAAAATTTTACTTTAAAGCTGCTACTGGCTAGAAATATAAGTAACATGCTGTGCCCATGGCAACATTATCACATGACCTGGTAGGTAGATCGATACAACTGTAAAATACTCACTGCTGTTCGCCGTGTGAAAATGGCTGAAAAATTCAGCAATTGATAAACTGAATTGAAAAGCATGTATCTTTTCGTTTTTTTGAAATTTGTAAAGGTGCTAAAATGGAACCCTAGTGGTAATTGTAAATCAATAAAAATATTTTGTGTGGTTTGATATAACTGAAGCTTTCTTCTGACTATACAGGACATCTGCTCTGAGTCAGCATGAACATGGGTTTGATCTGATTATACATACCTTGTCCAAGGTTTAATCAATAGTCAAATTACCATCATTTAGGAAGATGATTGCATGAATGTTGTTATTTTGAAAAACTGCTGCAACTGGGGCTCCAGGATGTGTAAATTGTCTATTTATTCATTCATCACAAAATGTCTTTGTTTTTTTTTAGCGGTGGAGCTGTTGGCAGAAGTAGTACAGAGTTTATCTTTGAGTGAGGCTGAGATGGAGCAGCAAAGGAGTGTGGCGCTAAGAGAGCTGGAAGAGATAGAGGGCAGCTTGCAGGATGTTTGCCTGGATCTGCTCCATGCTACCGCCTTCCAGGGTACTGCTCTTGGCCATAGTGTTTTTGGTCCTTCTGCCAATATCAGGTATGCACAAAACCATCAAGATGTTTAATATTTTTGCAAGTGAATCCTGATATTGCACACTCGGTATTGCGTGTCCAATACAATAGCTGCTTTTATAAGTATTTGCATTGTCAAAATGATGACTCAAAGTGATTTTAGTCAATGAAACTGATCTCAACTTGAATTAAATTTAGAAAGGGGTGGTGGAGACCTGAAATTGTGTAGTCTAGAAAACAGGCTACATTGGAGGACCAGTTTTTCTGGAAACCGAAATGGCATGAAATGGATCAGCATTTAGTGGGAAGGACAAATTGTAGTCTAATCAACTGGTTGAAATTTTCAGTTTCCATTACGGACGTATGTATTCAAGTCAAAACAACAAAACGTTTAACAATAGCCATGTTTCCATCCAAAAATGCGAATTAACTTAATGCGGGAAAACTGGATAATCGCATATGCGAATAAAGCAACATGTCCATCCATCACTTTTTTGACTAACTAGCGGCAAATATCAACAGTAAAAATGGAATTTGCTGCGGTATGAGAAGCTGTGTCAATCTTTTCTTTATTTAATAAATGACTATTGCCACAGAAGGCAATCCTGACACGCAGTGAATACGTGGTGGCATTTGAAGACGTGAGACACGGAGCACAAACGCTCTTGATTCTGGAGGTCATTAATAATATAATAGCACTAATACTGATATGGGTCAGGTGTTTTAGAATGACCAAAACAACATTTCAGATGTTTTACAATGTGCTCAGCCTGCTGGTTTATCCATTCACCATTTCCTTAAAACAAAATCACATGACCGGAATATACTGAAATTTGTGCGATTTAAGTGTTTCCATCGTAGTTTAAGCACATCTCTTATCGAATAAAAGCTTTATCCTTCTCAGTTATGTGCATTTTCAATATTTATGTGCATCTTAGCGTTTCCATCAAATGTTTGTTTGTTTATGCGCATATGCAAAATGCGCATAAAAATTGGTGGATGGAAACGTAGCTTTTGACTATTCTTGCTATAGCTCTGGAAAACATTGTAACAGTAGCTTTCTCCAGGCCTGAATGCATTCAAATTTGTAAGTGCACATACAGTAGCACGCAGTAACCAAACAAAACTGTGAATCATATAGCAAACTTTTAAAATCTGATATCAGATTGAATATGGACTTGTCTGTATCCGCATATACATAAACAAAGAACTCATCGGAAAAATGTCTTTTTCATTCTATTTTCAAGGACACTAACACGTAATGATTTGCTGGAGTACATCAATTGCCATTTTAAAGCACCTCGCATGGTCCTGGCCACAGCTGGAGGTACTGCTGTTAAATGACTGTTTTCTAACTTGCAACCCTTTTCAAAGATGTGGCTTTGAAAGCCACTCAAGCAAAGCCAATTGTTTAAACACTATCTTTTTCTTCGACTGTAGGAGTGAATCACGATGAGCTTGTGTCTTTGGCAAAGCAGCATTTAGGGGGCATTTCTTTTGAGTATGAGGGTGATGCAGTACCTGTTCTGTCCCCGTGCCGTTTTACTGGGAGTGAGGTATGAATTTTCTGTGTTTTTATTTTCTAGCCTTTACCAATTAGTTGACTTGACGTTAAACCTGCCATCTTGCTTTCAGATTCGCATGCGGGATGATGCAATGCCTCTAGCACACATTGCTATTGCAGTAGAGGGACCTGGAGCTGCAAGTCCTGATATTGTGCCATTAATGGTTGCCAATTCCATCATTGGTAGTTATGACATCACATTCGGGGGTGGAAAGGTTAGATTATTAGTTTTGTTAAGCTTCTATCACCTGATCATTAATTTACCATGTATGGATCTCTTGGTATTTTGTGGTTTGGTTGTTATTAGGCTCCGGGATTTGTCAGGCCATTCATTGTCATTTATGTTGTAATATGCCATACATTTGAACTTTGCTTTGTAAAGCAACTGGTGACAAAGTAAACCATAACACTAAAGGATTATTTAAAGAGAACAATTTAAAGGATGTTAAATGATTTTCTTCAAATAATGATGGATGAAGATGATGATGGTTTCACCCAAAAACCTAATAACCAAGTAATATGGGGAGTCCATTTAATCCAAGACTATAGACAAAGAGCTTAGAATGACCAAGAGGCGACACTCAACAGAACGTTAAAGCTGAGATACAACCTGAAAGACGACAATACAACACTTACTATCACAATCATCAGCACTTTTAATAGTTTATTTTACAGACTTATTATATGCTGTTGTTCTATTGGAGTTTTCATTCCTAAATGGCCGCCGCGTGACACTTCCCAAATCGCACTAGTGTCGCCTCTTGGTGATTCTTTGCTATAAAATAGACAAGACATGTCACTCGTATCTTTTTGAATGGGGGAAAAGTGTAACTATCAATATGGCGAACAAAGCCCTGCCTACTTGTATAGGAGCCAGTCATCGGTCGCTATATGGTGAAAAAAGCCCGCCTTCTAGTACAGAAGCCAATCATCGATCACTATAGACTGGCGATACTCTGGGGGAAATTCAATCGTAAGCTTGGCAAGCAATTTTGGAGAATTTGATATTTCCCCATTCAAACAAAATGCCGGAGCATACTGCCTGAGAGGCGTTTCAAAGATGGCCACAGAGTGAAATGACTTGCCTTAAAGGGACTTTGATATAATTCATAGGTTTATGCACACACTTAAAAAAAAAGACCAGAAAATATTACAAAAAATTTCCCTTCCAAACATTTTAGAATTGACTATGCGTACAGTGCTTGTTTCAAGCTTTTTGTTAACTCAAAATGTTTGATCAGTCAAGAGATGACTCTGAACAAGGATGCCTTCACTTAGCTATGATCATGCATTACAAATTGCATGTAAATGTTAGATTTCCTGAGCATCCAAATAGTAAAATGTTGGCGTGATTATGAAATGCTCTTTGTTCTTTTTGTTGTATACAGCACTTAAGCAGTCGTCTGGCTCAACGGGCTGCAGAGCTGAACCTGTGTCACAGTTTCCAGACGTTCTACTCCTCATACAGCGATACTGGACTGCTGGGAATTTATTTCGTTACAGACAAACTTAAAATCGAAGACATGATGCATTGGGCTCAGAATGCCTGGTGTGTCACAGAATTAAATTTAAAACCACATGAGTGTGGTTTAGGTTTCTTTCATTTGATCATTTATTATTCCGTGATCATAATTGTTGATGTTTCTTTATCACAGGATGAACGTATGCACCACAGTGACTGAGAGTGATGTGGCTCGAGCTAAGAATGCTTTGAAGGCTAGCTTAGTGGGACAGCTCAATGGTAATAAACTCAAATGTACCATCCATACAAACCCTTTACCTTCTTTCTCATGGTCCTAGTAAAGAAATATTTCATACCATTTGTTTAACTTAAATTATCCATATACCAGGGGTGTCCAAACTCGGTCCTGGAGAGTTTAGCTCTAACCCTAGTCAAACACACCTGAACCAGCTAATCAAGCTTTTACTAGATATACTAGAAACTTCCTGGCAGGTGTGTTGAAGCAAGTTTGAGCTAAATCAAGTAGGACACCGGCCCTCCAGGACAGAGTTTGGACACCCCTGCCATGTGCAAAGCATGTTTTTTGTGTAAAAAAATTATATCCGTTTTTCCATGTAAAAAAAATTGATCATGTTATCCTCTGGAAATGTTTTTTTCCCCATCTTCATTTAATTACAATATTTTCATAACCAAGCAAACTATTATTACTACTTTATCCATGATCACAAACAGATTACCTTTCACCGGAGTCCCTCACCATGAACATGGCCTAACTTTGCTAAACGCAATGTGTTTCTTGATCATCATACATGTTTAAAATCGAGTACAAATAAATTTTGATCAAGATAAAGGAGATTATATGATTAAACAATATATTTTATCCATTGTTCAACCATATAAGAAAAGTTCTAAGTTATAAAAGACCCAATCTTTGGGTCACAAGTATAATCGTATGGCTCGACAGACTTTTTTTTTCTTTTTGATGCTGTAATAATGACTTATTGATATACTTTAGATAATAATGATATACATTTCTTAAATCAGTCAAATTTGGCTACTTGTGTACATGCATGCATGCGCTCTAAATTTGTTCATAACTTTTGTTTTTTTCCCCTCAGGAACTACACCTGTTTGTGATGAAATTGGCAGGCACATACTAAATTATGGTCGCCGCATCCCATTGGCAGAGTGGGATGCCAGAATTGAGGTAATGTTCTGTTATTACAACCTTAGGGTGGGTGAATACCTGAGATTAAAAACATTTTAAGAATACATTTTTGTTTGATTGCCCTTTACTAGGCTGTGACTCCTAGTGTTGTCCGGGATGTCTGTTCTAAATACATATATGATAAATGTCCAGCTGTGTCTGCAGTCGGTAAGTCCATTTATTGTTCTTTTTTTAATGTTTATATTTAAAATGTCTTTATAAAAATATTTTTTACAATTAGTTCTGAGATCTCAAAATTATTGCTGTAAGTCAAATTGTGGCTTTTTCTTTTCTCAAGTTTTGATAAAGAACTTAACCCATCAGGATGGTTAAGATAGATCATGTAAAAAGAAGCATAGTGTATGTCACAACAGTGCATCCGGAAAGTATTCATAGCTCTTCACTTTTTCCACATTTTTTATGTTACAGCCTTATTCCAAAATGGATTAAATTCATTTATTTCCTCAAAATTCTACACACAATACCCCATAATGACAATGTAAAAAAAAGATTTTTTGAAATTGTTGCAAATTTATAAAAATTAAAAACCTAAAAAAATCACATGTACCTAGGTATTTACAGATTTGCAGTGAAGCTCTAAATTGAGCTCAGGTCATTCTGTTTCCACTAATCATTCTTGAGATGTTTTTTAGCAGCTTAATTGAAGTTCACCTGTGGTAAATTCAGTTAATTAAACATGATTTGAAAAGGCATACACCTGTCCATATAAGGTCTTAGGGTTGACAGTGCATGTCAAAGCACAAACAGAGCATGAAGACAAAGAAAGTGTCTGTAGACCTCAGAGACAGGATTTTCTCGAGGCACAAGGCTGGAGAATGTTACAGAAAAAAATTTCTGCTGCTCTGAAAGTTCCAATGAAAAAAAAATCAAATCACTTTTATTGTCACATCATCAGCAGCACGTGTGCTATGATGAGTGAAAAGCTTAGGTGCTGGCTCCAGACAGTGAAAAAATGAGCACAGTGGCCTACATCATCCGTAAGTAGAAGATGTTTGGAACCACCAGGACCCTTCCTAGAGCTGGCCGGCCATCTAAGCTGAGTGATCGGGGGAGAAGGGCCTTAGTCAGGGAGGTGATCAAAAACCCGATGGTCACTTGGAATGGAATGGAACCTTACTGAAGGACAACCATCTGTGCAGCAATCCACCAATCAGGCCTGTATGGGAAAGTGGCCAGACGGAAGCCACTCCCCACCTGGAATTTGCCAAAAGGCAACTGACGGACTCTCAGACCATAAGAAACAAAATTCTCTGGTTTGATGAGACTAAAATTGAACTCTTTGGAGTGAATGCCAGGGGTTACATTTGAAGAAAACCAGGCACTGCTCATAACCAGGCTAATACCATCCCTACAGTGAGGCATTGTGGTGGCAGCATCATGCTGTGGGATGTTTTTCAGCAGCAGGAACTGGAAGACTAGTTAGGATAGAGGTAAAGATGAATGCAGCAATGTACAGAGACATCCTGAATGAAAACCTGCTTCAGAGTGCTCTTGACCTCAGACTGGGGCGACGGTTCATCTTCCAGCAGGACAATAACCTAAAGCATACCACAAAAATATCGATGGAGTGGCTACACAACAACTCAGTGAATGTCCTTGAGTGGTCCAGCCAGAGCCCAGACCTAAATCCTATTGAACATCTCTGGAGAGATCTGAAAATGGCTGTACACCATCACTTCCCATCCAACCTGATAAAGCTTGAGAGCTACTGCAAAGAGGAATGGACAAAAATTCCCAAAGACTGGTGTGCCAGCTTGTGGCATCATTTTCAAAAAGAATGGAGGCAAAAAGGTGCCAACATTGAGCAAAGGCTGTGAATACTGATGTACATGTGATTTTTCAGTTTTTTATATTTTAAATAAATTTGCATCAATTAAAAAATATTTTTTTCACATTGTCATTATGGGGTATGGTGTGTAGAATTTTGAGGAAATAAATGAATTTTATCCATTTTGGAATAAAGCTGTAACAAAAAAGTGAAGCGCTATGAATACTTTCGAGATGCATTGTATTTGTTAAGGCAGTGGTTTTTGGTTCTGAAATGAAATGAATCATCAGAACAGGTCATATTACTGAATAGGCATGTTAGTTTTGTGCTCATTATTTTTTTTATTAGAATTTTTTTTTACTTCAGTTTTTCATCAAATAACATTCAAGCTGGGCATAGCAACATGCTGTGGTATTGGGAACCATTTTTGTTGACTGCTGATTTATTTATTTCTTTTCTCTGCAGGACCAATTGAGCAGCTGCCGGACTATAACAGAATGAGAAGTGCTATGTTCTGGCTTCGGTTTTAATTGTTCTTTGGAAAGCAAGCTTTCAGTGATTTTCCCCTCATAATTTTCATACCCTTATCTTGTATGTACTTGAGGGGTAGCAAATTTGTCCACTTTTTCTTTTCCCATCACTTTCCAAAGAGTAATTTGGTACATTCAATGTCAGACATGAAGCAGAGCTATTTATGAATATATGCGATGCTTTATTTCTGTTCTGTTTGTGTAAATAGCAATAGCTCTATTACAACTTCAAATAAAATCCTGTCACACTGAATGTTTACTTGATTTTGTTGCTTTGGGAAAAGAACAATCTTTAAGCAGGTCATAAAAGGACTTGGGTGAAAGAAATAGTAAGCTGTGGTGTAAGGAAATTAAAGAATATAGGACTTTACAAAATGACTTTTAAATGAAATATCTGAAAACATCTTCGACTGATTTTGTGTGTCAGTCATGATATTTTACCCTGACCCTAAATTGAATGTAATCCGATATTTGCGCAACAGCAGAATATGAATACAACAAAAAAGAAGTGTCCAATTCCAAAATATTTTATAATGGTTGAGTGTTATTTTAATGCAGTAGCTAACACATTGTAGATCACACATTTTACAAAGTAGCCAGAGGAAACTTCCATGTTTGAAATGGGGGGGAAAACTAGAACTGCTTGTCTATAATCAGACCATAGTTGACCAAGTTATTTCAAAACCAGTGATTTATGCAACATAACACGTTCCAATATTTGTCAAGCTTTAAATCTGAGATGTTCAGCAATCGTGTTTAATTTTTTCTTTTCTTTTTTTGTCCATCACGGCAGTTCATTAGAAGCAAAAGCACCTGGGTCTGTTTTTCTTGATGGACACATTCAATTATTTCCAGCAAACAACAATGTTAGGGTCATTCTCCAACCGCTCATCCAACTCTTTGTAACTCATTCCTGCAAAAACAAGGAATAGAAGAATGCCACCTGCATAAAAACTTTAAAATAAATATGTAAAAACAATGAATAAAAACACAATAACACATACCAGTTTTGCAACAGATTTCATCATAACTATGGCAGCCAGTGTAAAGTCTAGGTGGACGACTTCTTTCATCTCTGACAACCTTGACTGGATACTTCTGTAGGCGTCGAATCAGACCTTTCATCAAGCCAAACTGAATCAACTTCCTAAACAAAGAAAAAACAAATTGCATGCCAGCAGCCAAATGAGCCAATAGGATTTAAAAGCATTTTTTTTGGGATGTTCTTGACACAAGATTATGACTAGCATGGCTTACAGCTGACATCTTAAAAGTAGTGTTAAAAGGGATTGGAAATGGTAAAAAAAAAAAAAAAAATTTTATCTTAAAGACAAACTCCATCCTCATTTTTACTGTCATTGAGAAACCCCGGCGTACCATATAAAATGAAAAAAAAGAAGAAGCTTGAGTTTATCTAAAATTAGTTTCAGCTCAGGACATCTGTTTGACAGCCTGCACAGAATATTCTTAACCAAACTCTTTTCTGTGAGTGAGGATCACCTAAACTACTTTCACTCATTTTCTTTTCGGCTAAGCCCCTTAATTAATCACAGCAGGCTAAACCACCAACTTATCCACCATATGTTTTACGCAGCCACAACCCAACACTGGGAAACACCCATACACTCTTGCATTCACACACACTACAGCCAATTTAGCTTATTTAATTCACCTATACCACATGTCTTTGGACCATACCTGCCAACATTTTGGGGATAAGGATGTCTAAGTGTCTGGACCAGGTTTCGGGCAGCCAATGTGGTCGGATATTATATATAATAGTCAGCGATCCGGGGGACTTTTAGATTGTACCAAAAAGCTGAGGACGGGGAAGGGGGTAAAATTACAGGATTTTTTTCGGGAGAAAAGACAAAACGGGAGATGGGTCTAAAATATGGGAAACTCCCGGGGGAAAAAAGGGGATTGTTTGCAGGTATGCTTTGGACTGTGGGGAAAACTAGAGCACCCGGAGGAAACCCACACGAACACGGGGAGAACATGCAAACTCCACACAGAACTGCCAACTGACCCAGCTGGGGCTTGAACCAGTGACCTTCTTGCTGTGAGGCGAACATGCTACCCACTGCACTACCAAGACACCCAACTACTTTCATTATCTAGTTAAATTACTATTATAAAACATGCTACATTTAAGAAATTACATTGATGAGGGGTTTCTGCCACCAGGTTAACATTTACTTTGGTAACAATACTCAATTCATGTAGACATTTCTGATCAGGGTGTGTAATGATTTCCTCCAGGAACACCATATAGCCACTCATGTAAAAACTGCACATAATGTAAATAATATAAGTGCAACAAAATCTAATCATTTTTGCATAATGTGATTAAGTCTTCAGTTCAGTGTAATAATTATTTATTTATGAGAACCACAGGCATTGCATTGTAAACGTATCAAAGTTATTGTTATATGTATTATGGCATTGTTTAAAAATCCTAATACTACTACTATAAATAATAATTATCATCATCCTGGGACATTGTTTTAAACACACTAGTTCAAATACTGACAACAGGAACTAAGCAATAACTGGGATTAAGAAATGACTATATGATTATAAAAATGACTTAACGCTTACTCATTACTTTGAGATATACAGGATTTAGCCTCAGTAACAGTTTTGATGTGTGGTTGGTTACGCAATCTTTGAGAATCTGGTAGGAGACCTGTAGCCCATGCTTTTCCCACCTGTGCTCAGCCCTTCTGCACGCTTGTCTGAGCATGGATTTAACCAGTGTTGAGGACTAGAACTGACCTAGACCTCTTACGGTTAAATGGAACAACTTTATTCAAAGCAGACTAACAATGAGAGTTAAACGTTTCAACAAGTGGTTCAGTATCCATGCAAGATGATCAAGAGAAATCAATATTTAAAAGGAAATTTGAACACTCAAAAGCAGTATTTACACAAGATTTAAGTATAGGCTGAGAAATGATGGGCTGCTTTAAAGGCTAATGAAAAATTTAAACAAGCTTTGATTGGCAGCAGACATGAATGTTAAGATGTTTTAAATAATTTTATTCTATTCAAAAATGTGGTTTCAGCCTCGAAACATTTTGATGTGCTGGATGATCAGGTTTTTAGCGTAATCAATCCTGTATGACCCTTTGCAGAATATGTTATTCAAAGACGACTTATTTAATTATTTCCAATGTTCTTAAATGTTTGTGAAATTGTACTGTATAAAAACAACTGCATATAAACATAAAATGTCTAGGCCTAGCATGAGTTGATTGAAAAAACGAAAGAAATAAGCAATCTATTATTTGATTAGTCAATGCATAAAGCAGCCAATTCTTAGTGTATTTAATTGATCTGGTGATTTTAATAAAATTGTAATTAAATCTGAAAACTGTGCTAGATTTCACAGAAAAGGGGATCAAAGTGGTCGAAAGTGGACAAATGAAATGCCAGGTGTGAACAGAGCCTTAGGGACAGAGATTAAGTTCTCAAGGTATTTTAGGTTTAAACTACTTTGTGCTTTTATTTTTTGTGGCCAGGACTAGGAAATGAGAGCACACCACACCTGTCCTCAGATCT
Organism: Danio tinwini; assembly: GCA_903798205.1. Lineage (NCBI taxonomy): Eukaryota > Metazoa > Chordata > Actinopteri > Cypriniformes > Danionidae > Danio > Danio tinwini. Next base: position 1,546,116 of record CAIGQZ010032936.1, read on the forward strand.
TTTACTCTGGCTTCCAGTTCCATTTGGAACAGGTATTATTAATTGTATATATGGTGGCTCAGTGGTTAGCACTGTCACCTCACAGCAAGAAGGTCGCCGGTTCGAGTTGCGGCTGATTTCTGTGTAGTTTCCATTTTCTCTTTCCATTGGTGTGGGATTCCTCAGAGTGCTCCGGTTTCCCCCATAGTCCAAAGACATGCGCTATAGGTGACCTAATGGGCCCATAGTGTATAACTGTGTATGAATGTTTCCCAGTACTGGGTTGCAGCTGGAAGGGCATCCTCTGCGTAAAACATGCTGGATAAGTGGCGACCCCTGATGAATAAGGGACTAAGCCGAAGGAAAATAAATGAATGAATAATTTAATATGAGTAACCTAGGTGTGCAATACATGCAGACATGCTCACTGATCAGATCACATGGATTAAGTAAATTAGAAAATCCAAGAGTCCACTCAAAGCAGGGTGAATTCACTTTAAGCTTTAACGTGAATAGTTAGAACAAAAACTACTGCTAACCTGGAAAAGATAGCTTTTATCACGTCATGGCTTCGCGTGTAGTTAGGAAAGGGTGGTAAAACATCTGTTAAGCTGTGCACTATTCCTACATTAATAAATGTGTCATTATTTTTTAAAAATTTGTCATTTTAATGCTTTGTTTATATTTCTTAGACTTACTTTGTGATTTCATGATTTTGAAATGCTCTTTATATGGAAAGCATTTGGAATTAGCACTATGCATGAAATGTGCTATCTATAAACTTGACATGTCGATGAGTTGTCATTCATTCTTTCATTTTTTTTGGCTTAGTCCCTTTAATAATCTGGGGTCGCCACAGCGGAATGAACCGCCAACTTATACAACATATGTTTTACCAAGCGGATACCCTTCTAGCTCATTCACACACATACACTACGGACGATTTAGCTTCCCCAATTCACCTATAGCACATGTCTTTGGACTTGGAAAAGAGAGCACCCAGAAGAAACTCGTACAAACAAGGGGAGAACATGCAAACTTCACACAGAAATGCCAATTGACCCAGCGACCTTCTTTCTGTGAGGTGACGTCGATACCCACTGCGCCACCGCGCTGCCCCGTCAATGAGTTGTAGAACACATTAAAAATGAACCTCAGCCTAATGCTTGGAATAATGATAATCGATAACCTTAAAGCAGCAATCAGACTGAGACAAACTTGCCTGTCGTCCACTTTTTGTAGCTGGTGAGAATAGCGGGAACAGAGGTCACGAACAGTCGTACCTGGGGTCAAACCACAGTACAACTGAAACACATCCCTGAGACTTGTCCTCTGCCCTGTGGACATAACACACAGTAAAGTAGCCACTGTGAATAGAAACATCTCACTCTCATACACATACATGATGAGATGATGAATCTCTTTGTACTCGCTCACCTGGCTTACTGACATAATGTAGACACTCTTCCTGAAGGCACTTCTTATCTATTAGGTTTTGCACTTTAGGTGTTGTGCAGTACACATTTGAGTACTGTAAAATATGACAACCAAAAATCTAAGAAAAAGAACCTATTACAAGAATGAGAATAAACAACAACAAAAACATACCTGAAATATGGATACCAGAGTTACCACGTCATAATACCTGTAAAACAGATCCACTGCTTTAGTGTAAAGTCTTAAATGTATTTTGAATCATTTTATTCTATAAACTCTTTTCACATTTCCGGGTTTTTCAGTAGCGGAAGACGTCATAGCTGGATCAATTTAGAGCACAGTAAATGGGAGAGCACAACAACTAATCTTTTACAATCCTATTTGCTGAAATAATAAAAGAAAAACTCCTCATTGGTGTTATCAAGACTTTCAGAAAAAGGAAAATAAGGTAACACTTTATAATAACTACACACTATGAACCATTTATTAAGCATTTGCAAATAGTGAATTCATTATATGTTAAGCATTTACTCTACATTAATAAACGTTAGTAAGCAGTTTATAACAGCAGCTACAAATGCTGTGTTCTTGACTTACAAACACATTTATAATGTGCTTAATACTTGTACTTTCATACTTTGTTAATGATTTTTCATTACTAAATTAAGTATTGCATTATTTACAAACCAGTTATTTAGGAGTAGTTGTTTTTTTAAGATCATTCAGAATGAGTTAGTGAGTTAGTAAATGATTTAAATTTAACATTCATAATTCTTATTCAGGCATATACTAATAGTTATTTGCATGTTAATAAATGCTTCATTAACTCACCTTCAACCAGCTTTGTAACCTAATCTAAAGTGAGGACTATTTATGCTTTATAAATCCCTTATAAATGACAAGTAAAGGCTCAGTTAAATTCTAAACAGGAAAAAAGTATAAACGACATTTATTCATTCCTATTCGTTTGAAGGTACACAAATGAAACTGTATCAATTAAAAATAAATCTTTGCAACTTTATCTAAAATAAAATTACAGTACAGTTTAAACATTGCATCTTATTATACTGTAGTTAAATTATTATATTGTTGTTTTATCCAATTGTATGTTGTATTTTAACACTTTTGTCATTCAGTTGATACTAAGCCTTTAATTATCATTTATTAAGGATTTATAAAGCATAAATAGTCCTCACTTTAGATCAGGTCACAAAACTGCATGAAGTCGAGTTAATAAAGCATTTATTAACATGCATAGTAACCATTATGCCTGAATAATAAGATATATAAACGTTGATTTCAATAGTTTATTAATCATTTACTAACTCATTCTGAATGATCTTAAAATAGCACCAACTACTCTTAAATACAAATGGTTTGTAAATAATGCAATACTTAATTTAGTAATGAAAAAGAAATTATTAAAGTATGAAAGTACAATTAAAGCACATTATAATTGTGGTTGTAAGTCAAGAATACAGCATTTATAGCTGCAGTTATAAACTGCTTACTAATGCTTATTAATGTAGAGTTGTGCTTAACAAATAATGAATTCACTAGTTGCTAATGCTTAGTAAATGATTCATAGTGTGTAATTATAGTGTTACCGAAAATAATTGTGTGAAACTGATAACCGCAGCCAGAGGAAAGAATAACGTCAAATTTACTCTCAGCCCCATAGACGTTGCATTAGAAACACCTCGCATAAGTGGTAATTACTTTTTTTTTTATTTGATGCAAAGATGATATAATACATTTATAAATGCACATAAATGTTAATACATTTAAAAAAAAATCTAAATAATAAAAAACTGCGGTCCATTCAAAGCAAAGATCAGAGATTTAAGCCCTTTAAAGCCATTATGTATGATATGATTTTAGATTGTTGCTGTATTCCTCCTCTTCTTTTCAGAATGATTGTTTACACTCCTTATGTATAATTAGATATCAATTAGGTACGATTTTAAACAGTTTCACTTAAATCAATATCTCTTGATCCCGTAATTAATTGTAGCAATATGTCTGTACTGTATTCCTTAAATGTTGGTCTATTTTGAACACTGATTTATGCTGCTTTACCTTTACTGAGCTAATACAAAATTTCAAGTCATTATCAATATTTTCTGCCCTATTACAGGCCCGTAGCCAGCCTGGTAAAAGGGGGGGTTCAAAAAGTGGAGCTTTTTGCAGTTATTTGCCTGATTTTCTATTTAATAATGAGATTTAAATACTGCATTTTAGTGACATTTTAAGCACTACTTTTAGCTGGATTAGCTTGTCGGGTGGTCATCATAACCACACTTTTTGATCTACCAAAAATATATCCTAAAGATTTAGAATAAAGAAATGTGAATATAATTTTTTTTAAATACAAATTCATTGCATTCTAATATCATAAGGAAAAACTGAAATGTGTTCAAAGTTTTAAAGGGTTGGTGCAGAATGTATTTTTAAGGCTTGGTTGTGTTTATGGGGTGCAAAACAATGTGTGCTCATGCTTTATTTCTGAAAAATCACCTTATTGTTTGACATATGTTACTTTAATTTTATACTGCTAACTCTGATCTGGATTTTGAGCTGAAACTTTACAGACACATTCTGGAGATACCAATGACTAAACTAAGTGAAGAGTAGTTATGTATTATAAGCAGACAAATGTGCTACCACCTAGTTGTAATGGAAAAATATAGCCGTTCAGGCTGATTTATGACCACAGCAGGGTTCTGAATACAGTTAGGAGGTTTATTCTGTGATAACAATTTATCACAGAATAAACATACTCCAAGTACACTATCTGACAGTCTTGTCGCCTATCTAAGTTTCAGAAACAACAAATAATAACTTGACTCCTAGCTGATCATTTGGTATCAGACGTGGCTTATATAAAAGACAAAGGCCTCTAGATTACGCTTCACCAAAAATTAAATAAAATATGATCATGCCTTGATTTATTATTTAATTAGGACAGTAAGGTCTGCCTTTGATCAGACAAAAGTCTTGTCACTTAACAGAAATAATGCACAGTATAGAATATAAAGTCATGGTGAAGTGAAAAAATAATAAATATTGCACATGACTCCCATGAGCTTAGAGGACTGCAATACATCTCTGCAATGACTCAAATAACTTATTAATAAAGTCATCTGGAATGGCAAAGAAAGCATCCTTGTAGGACTCCCAGAGTTCATCAAGATTCTTTGGATTCACCTTCAGTGCCTCTTCCTTCATTTTACCTCAGACATGCTCAATAATGTTCATTTCTGGTGACTGGGCTGGCCAATCCTGGAGCACCTTGATCTTCTTTGCTTTCAGGAACTTTGATGTGGAGGCTGAAGTATAAGAAGGAGCACTATCCTGCTGAAGAACTTGCCCTCTCCTGTGGTTTGTAATGTAATGTGCAGCACAAATGTCTTGATACCTAAGGCTGTTGATGTTGCCATCAACTCTGCAGATCTCTTGCATGCCCCCAAACTGAATGTAACCCCAAACCTTGATTTTTTTTACTTCACCAAACTTGACTGATTTCTGTGAGAATCTTGGGTTCCAATAGGTTATCTGCAGTATTTGTGATGACTAGTATGCAGTTCAACAGATGATTCATCTGAAAAATCTACCTTCTGTCACTTTTCCAAATGATCAACTAGAAGTCAAGTTATTATTTGTTACTCTTACAACTGGGATTGATGACAAGATAGGTAGTGCCAGGTAGTGTAATAGGTTAAGCTTATGATAGCAGTTAAAAAGGAATATCTTTATACTTACAATAAATTCTGAACAGCAATCCGTACCAAATTAAGCTCAACATCAGCCTCAGCAGAGATCTTTTGAATGTGCCGATAGCCATCAACAAAGGGTAAGATCTACCGGACAAAAAATGTAAAAAAAAATGTAACACTAATAAGTATCACAAACATTTATCAGACATTTGCATCTAAAGTGATACAACAACAAAAAATACTAGTGCTCCATGATTAATCGTATCGCAATCGTGATGTCAGTTCGTGCGGTTATATGATGGGAAAATGTTGGGATTAAATAAATAATAACACAATTTTAGAGAACAGTTTTCCGAGCTGAAAACAAAACATACAAACAAAAAAGATTTTACACACACACACACACACACACACACACACACACACACACACACACACACACACACACATACATATATATATATAAATACACTATTTAGAGGGCCGGAACAAATTACGAATTTGGCCCGCAGGCTGCCAATTGAATAGCCCTGCAGTAGAGGCTCTTTCATTTTTTTATTCCTGTAAATTATCATATTTAATAGTGAGAAATCACTAGAAATGTTTAATGAAGTACAACCCGAAATTCCAGAAAGTTTAAAATGACCACTGACTGAGAATCAGAAGTATTGTATTATGGCAAATTTGGCAAAACATTTTGCTTATAAAACTTTAAGTTTGTATCATTTTCCTTTCAATCAACTTCCAGATAATTAAACACTGGAAAGGAAAGTTGATATAAAATGGTGTTAAACATGCCTCTGCCCCAACAATCTAAATCCAGAATACAAATAATTTGCTCAGTGAAAACACTGGAAATTTTTTCTTTGTACTTTTGTCAATTAAATAAAAGTTAAAGTAAAATCAACAAATCACATGTTCTTGATTTTATTGATTTTTTTGCAAGTTGCAAGTCAGATTTAACAGCAATGTTTAATTCTAATTAAATGTATCTATTTATTTTTTATTGAAATGAAATCATATAAAATCAAATATGATAATAGTACAGGGGAGGACTTTTTATTTACCTGTTGTGTGGTAAGATCCCATTGTGACTTAATAAAGTGGTCCTTATTCTTGGTAAATACCGGTACATCATACTCTTGAACAACCAGAGGGTCTTTCCTTTGTTCAATTAGCTTCAAATGGATGGTGTTAGAGTCATCTGCCATGAAAGAGGGAAAAGGGGGATTATTAAAACAATAAGAACCAGTGAGATTCGTAAATGCAATGAAAATGTGTTTGTTTTTATGTATACATGTTTTTATGTATTTTATGAATAGGGGGAGTGAGATTCATAAATACATATACCAATAGGGAGGGTGCAGGCTCCTGTAATATTAAGATCCTCCAGAAGGGTGGACATGATAGGCAACAGCTTCTGTTTACTCTCCTCATTTGAAATGAATCCACTTTCAAGCTAATCAAAGACAATTCATCATTATTAAATATATAAAACATAAACACTATATATATATATATATATATATACACACACACACACACACACACACACAGTGCATCCGGAAATTATTCAAAGTATTCTACACACAATACCCCATAATGACAATGTGAAAAAGATTTTTTGAAATTGTTGCAAATTTATTACAAATAAAAAAACCTGAAAAATCACATATACATAAGTATTCACAGCATTTGCCGTGAAGCTCTAAATTGAGCTCAGGTAATTCTGTTTTCACTGATCATTCTTGAGTTGTTTCAGCAGCTTAATTGGAGTTTACCTATGGTAAATTCAGTTGATTAAACATAATTTGAAAAGGCATACACCTGTCTATATAAGGTCTTAGGGTTGACAGTGCATGTCAAAGCACAAACCAAGCATGAAGACAAAGGAATTTTCTGTGCATATCCGAGACAGGATTGTCTCGAGGCACAAGGCTGGGGAAGGCTACAGAAAAAATTCTGCTGCTCTGAAAGTTCCAATGAGCACAGTGGCCTACATAATCCGCAAGTGGAAGATGTTTGGAACCACCAGGACTCTTCCTACAGCTGGCCGGCTATCTAAACTGAGTGATCAGGGGAGAAGGGCCTTAGTCAGGGAGGTGATCATTAACCCGATGGTCACTCTGTCTGAGCTCCAGCGGTCTTCTGTGGAGAGAGGAGAACCTTACAGAAGATCAACCATCTGAGCAGCAATCCATCAATCAGGCCTGCATGGTAGAGTGGCCAGACAGAAGCCACTCCCCGCCTGGAATTTGCCAAAAGGCATCTGAAGGACTCTGAAGGACTCTGGGTCTGATGAGACTAAAATTGAACTCTTTGGAGTGAATACCAGGGGTTACGTTTGGAGAAAACCAGGTAGCGCTCATCACCAGGCTAATAGCATCCCTACAGTGAAGCATTGTGGTGGCAGCATCATGCTGTGGGATGTTTTTCAGCAGCAGGAACTGGAAGACAGTTTGCAGGAGACTGGAATGCAGCAATGTACAGAGACTTCCTAAATGAAAACCTGCTATAGACTTCTTTTGACTTCAGACTGGGGTGAGGGTTTATTTTCCAGCAGGACAATGACCCAAAGCACACCACCAACATATCAACAGTTTGTGGCTTCACAACAACTTTGTGAATGTCCTTGAGTGGCCCAGCCAGAGCCCAGACCTAAATCCTATTGAATATGTCTGGAGAGATCTGAAAATGGCTGTAGGTCGTCAGTTCCAATCCAACCTGATAGAGATTGAGAGGTACTGCAAAGAGGTATGGGCAAAAATTGCCAAAGACAGGTGTGCCAAGGTTGTGGCATCATATTCAAATTAATGATGCATCAACGAAGTATTGAGCAAAGGCTGTGAATACTTATGTACATGTGATTTTTCAGGTTTTTTTATTTTTAATAAATTTGCAACCATTTCAAAAAATCTTTTCACATTGTCATTATGGGGTATTGTGTGTAGAATTTTGAGAACATAAATTAATTTAATCCATTTTGGAATAAGGCTGTAACAAAAAAATTGTGGAAAAAGTGAAGCGCTATGAATATTTTCCGGATGCACTGTATGTGTGTGTATGTGTGTGTGTGTGTGTGTGTGTGTGTGTGTGTGTGTGTGTGTATACATTAAATAAACTTTTACCTCAAGAGTCGTGAGGTAGCCAGACAGCTTTTTGACAATGGGCTCTAAAGCAGACGTTTTTGTACTGGCATCACAGACTAAACCCAAATTGAAGAGCAAGGCATTCCTGCTGTATTTCTTATGCTCAATGCATACTGGACAGCCAATCAGTTTCTTCTCCATGGCAGTCCTTTATTCAGTTTACAAATAAAATACAGCATAATTATTAATACATATAAAGGTCTATTCGCAACACATGAAAATCTGTTGTTTTGTTTTTTTTACAATGTTGGATTTAAAGGACTTATGACAAGCACAAGCAGTACCTACCATTTTATTTTGTAAATTATGCCTACAGTGAGACATTGCCATTTGGAATTAAATGATCAAAATTTTACTCAGTAATGTAATTAAATATATTTCTACAAACTAGTGCCGGCAAAGATTAAATGGCAAATTAATTGGATTCAAAATAAAAGTTGTGTGTATTATGTACATTTATTAAGTATATGTGATATACACACACATAGATGTCCGCTCCAGGACGAAGCAACACATATCTATTCTTATGACTTGATCTTGGTCTTATGATTGTTAATATAGCTGAATTTGTGTTTAAGGGCCTAGATTTAAAAAAGGATGTGAACCTTTGGGTTTAATAACTGGTTGACCCTCAAACATATGAAAGTGTAAATCACAACAACAAATGTGGAAAGTTATTGTGTATCATATTTAACAAACCATTTAATACAAATTATGTAATTTTCTTCACATGGATAATTGAATATTAATCAAATTGTCATTGCGCTGCTGTGCCATCAGCCAATCATTGCTCTGCTGATCATAATTTCGAGGATCGATAAATCTGTCCTTCACAACACACACACACAGCGATCTCAGATCAGTTCATCCAGATATTTTAATTTGATTTACGAACTTGTTTGAAGAACCAAATTAGCCAGAGATCAGTTATCAAGATTAAAAGACGCAGAATCTGCCAAATCATCTTAGATCATTTAAGCGAGGTATGAAGAACGAACCTCTGGAAGCCCAAACCTGCTCAGGCTTATTTCATATAAATAGGATTAAATTGTGTCATTTCAAGAAAAGGTGATACTGAAAGTGTATACTAACTGCTCATATATTCTTACAATAGTAACCTATAGGTTTTATAGCTTTACTGTGTTATCTTTTTAAGAAAATAGCAAAACAGTAAAAAAAAAAAAAAAAAAAAAAAAAAATTATAATAACTTACACAATAACTTGCACAATAAAACAAAGGTACAAAAAGTGTCATGGGGGTGTTCTGCCCCAATTAGGTGTTCAAAGAGAACATTATTAGTGACTATGTAGGAATTTTTAGATACAAACAAATACTTTAAAAAAAGGTACTGACCCAGTTTTAAAACAAGTTCTATATGTTAATAGACTTGGCCAATATTATTATTATTATTTTTATACAGAAATAAAGGATAGGCCTTATTTATGGGAGTCATGCACACATTTAAAAAGCTAATATGCCAGTGATTTGATGTTTTGCAAAAGTTGCAGATATCTGTTTAATAACAAAAGTTTAATTTGTGTTTAAGGGCCTAGATTATGTGATGACCTTAGTGTCATCCCTCTTCAGAGTAAAACTAGAATGATGTGTGTGTCGTTGCTTTTTCTGTATGCCAAGTTATTTGTTTCCTCTGGATCTTCTACCAGGATTTATCCTGCTGGATGCCTGCTGGAGAGCAAGACAGCCTAGCAGTAGTTAACCAGACTAACGTGTTAGACTAGTGTGTTTTTTAATTCATGCAGGAATCCAAGAAATGCCAAAGGGTTCACATACTCTTTCTTGCAACTGTATTTAAATTTTTATATCATTTGTATAATATACATTTATTAAAGGTCACAAACCTTTATAACGGATGCAATACATTTTTACTCAGCACTACTAGAAACCCACTTTCCAAATCAAAATGTTTGGCAAAGTAATTTTGCACATTTTAAAGCATAGCTGGGATGATGCTTTGTGTGCTCTAAAACAACGGTGCTAAAACAAATGAAATTAAACAAACAAACACTGCAACAATTAGATCAATTGTTATGGTAAAGTTCTGTACGTACACTGTTATAAGTTTGTTTTGCAGTTCAGGTTTGGTAATGATGTACACCTGTACAGTATCAAAGAGTTCCCTTGAAATATACTCCTCCGGAACCTTCAATCAAAAATAAAGAAAGAAATACAAGTTAAAATAGCTATAATATATATTTTTTTAAAGAAATAAGCTTAAAAAACAAGTAAAATAATTTTA
>CAIGQZ010032936.1:1606654-1665707 GCA_903798205.1 Danio tinwini
CTTGATGACACTTGTAGCGTAATAACAACACTAGTGGGTGTTAAATGCCCCTAAGTGTAAAACTTTGATAACTATAGTAAGTGTAACATTATACACTGTATGTGTATTTATTCAGCACTTTAAAGTGCCAATATTACACTGCAAATTTAACACTAGCGTCATAACACTAGTGGGTGTTAAATGCCCCTAAGTGTAAAACTTTGATAACTATAGTAAGTGTACATACTACACTGTGAGTGTATTTATTCAGCACTTTAAAGTGCCAATATTACACTGCAAATTTAACACTACACACGGTGTACTTTTAACACTTGATAGATTGGGACCATATATGACCTACAGTAGTGTTAAAATCAACACTTTAAGTGTTAAATTGACACTACTTATTTTACTGTGTATTTAAAAGACAAAAATTGAAAAAAAAATACCTGTTTCAGCTCCTGACTCTTGAACTCCATCTCTTATCTATACTTATGTTATTCATTTTGGTCTCCTCTCTGCGATTCTCTCAATTTATGTCTGTGTTGTCTGTTGTCATGCCGATCTGACACAGTTGCTGTGACTCCAGAGTAAACCAGTGTTTCATTCCATCCTCTATTCTAAATAAAAATGGACGGTTAACACAGTTATAGTTGCAAAACTTGGTTTATTAACACAACACATTCGATCAGTAATTTTGGATTACACACACCGGATAACATCAAAAACTTATGTTACACACAATTCAGTCCATACTTCATCAACCATCCTAACATCCTTTTTTTCTTCACATATTTATCCTTATGACAATTCAGTTAACTATTAGAACAATGAAAACAGCATATATACATTCACATTTACTTTGTGGCATGTAAACATTGTACAAGATCTTATTGTCTCAACATTAACTGTAAATCAGTAAATATGTATCCTTAACATAAACAATAACACATTTCAATAAAGTTGTACCAAAATAAAGTGTCATTTGTCTTTTTTTCTTTTCTGTCATGCATTATTGAGTATAGTCGTTAAGATATTGAGGTCTAACCACTTTTCTTCCAAACTTTCTTTTCGTAGATGTCTCCTGTTTCTCCTCAGTGTTTCCTGAATCAAGCTGGACATCATAAGATCTGTGGTCCACAGGTTTCACAACTGTCGCTTTCCTCCACGTTCCTCCTTTGCATGTTTGTTGTAGTATGTAACTTGGTGATTTCTATGCTTAATCTGTGCTTGTTGTGTGTGTAATACCTTTGGTTGTAGCAGGTTGTCCTGAATCTGCAACAAAGTTCTAGTTCTCCTACTGAACAACCATTGTGCTGGAAATTCTCTGGTCTGATGAGACTAAAAATAAACTCTTTGGAGTGAATGCCAGGTGTTACGTTTAGAGAAAACCAGGCACCACTCATCACCAGGCTAATACCATCCCTTCATTGAAGCATGGTGGTGGTAGCATCATGCTGTGGGGATGTTTTTCAGCAGCAGGAACTGAAAGACTAGTCAGGATAGAGGGAAAGATGAATGTACAGAGACATCCTGAATGTAAACCTGCTTCAGAGTGATCGTTCATCTTCCAGCAGGACAATAACCCAAAGCACAAAGCCAAAATATCAATGGAATAGCTACACAACAACTCGGTGAATGTCCTTGAGTGGCCCAGCCAGAGACCAGACTTAAATCCTAATGAACATCTCTGGAGAGATCCGAAAATGGCTGTACACAGTTGCTTCCCATCCAACCTGATAAAGCTTGAGAGGTACTGCAAAGAGGAATGAGCAAAACTTACCAAAGAGAGGTGTGCAAGGCTTGGGGCATCATATAAAAAAACCTGGGGGTGTAATTGCTGCCTAAGGTGCATCAACAAAGTACTGAGCAAAGGCTGTGAATACTTATGTACATGTGATTTTTCAGGGTTTTTTTAATTAATTTTTTTTATAAATTTACAACAATTTAAAAAATTCTTTTTTTTTCACATTGTCATTATGGGGTATTGTGTGTAGAATTTTGAGGAAATAAATTAATTTAATCCATTTCGGAATAAGATTGAAACACAAAAAAGTGAGAAAAGTAAAGCGCTATGAATACTTTCGGGATGCACTGTATCTGTTCCTACCTTAGACCATGGATTGCTAGGTAACTCCTGCGACCATAAAGTCTCATTTGGCTGCTTTACATCCATAGACCTGCATACATCTACAAATGGCTTTATGTGGTCATTCATACCCAGCCAGAAAACACATTCTCTTGCACTTCCTAGACAACAATGTTACCTCTGAGTTTGTCAGGGATTATTACACTCCTCTATTAACTCTATTAATCTCCTCTGAAAATAACTCCATCTTGTGTACTTATTTCTTGTTGAAAAAAGTGGTAGTGTGCAATATCACTCGGCTGGTCTTTCTTGTCCATTGGCCAACATTCTTAGATCACTTCAGTTAGTGACTGCAACTTTCTGTCTTTACTTGTTTCCTCCTTGATAGCTATGTCTTTCTTTTGCCATAGGTACGTTGTGGACCTTGTTTATGCTCTCAAGCTTTCTGATGCATGTTCAGGTTGCACGGCTTAGTGTGTCAGTGAGCAACATGTCCTTCCCTGGAATGTATGTAATCTCGATGTCATATGTCTGAAGTCTAAGAAACATTCTTTGCAGACGCTTTGGGGTATTAAGAAGAGGTTTCTGTATTATAGTTTGCAGTGGTATATAGTCAGAATGCACAGTAACCTTTTGTCCATACACATACTGATGAAATTTTTATATACTGAAAACTATGGCCTAACATTCTTTCTCTTTTTGGACATTACTTCTCTTGGTTGAAGTCAGTGCTCTGCTTCCATAAGCTACTGGCACCCCCTTCTGCAGTAGAGCTGCCCCTAACCCAGTCTCTGTCACTTCACACTGCAATGTCAGTGGCTCTTCTGGATTATAATATTTGAGGAGTAGAACTTGTGAAAGGACTTTGAATGTTTCCTCATGCACCTCAGACCAGTCCCACATACTATCCTTGTGAGTTTGCTGCCTCAAAACCTCACAGCCATCTGATAGGTGTTTACAGTATTTTGACAGATAGTTTACCATGCTCAACAGCCTTTGAGCACCATTGATATCAACTGGATGTGGCATATCTTTGACTGCCCTTGCTTTCCAAGGTGTCATAGATCTGGTAAACAGTCATTGGCTGCTGTAGGTCAAGTGGTTTCATTTACATATGGCATTCATTTCTCACTTATAACTAACAAGATATTCAATGAGTGCACAAGCAGGTGAAGGTGATTTAGATATCATAGTTAATCTCATCAGACTTATTTTTTACTTTTGGCTTTTCATACAGATAGTGTGATTAACACAATTAATTATAGCAGCCAAAATAAATAGTTAAAGAGCCCAACTAAAGCAGACTCTGTCCTCCATCATGGTGACTTCAAATGAGCAACATAAATTTCATTAAGAGTTTTTGTTCATGTGACAGAAATAAAGCCAAAGGTCAATAATAAGTTCCTGATGTTTGTGGAGTTGTTTAATACATTTTTATTGCGTTATTTTTTATTTTATTAATTATTACTTTATTTAGAGTTTTATTTTCAGTTGATTTCATCTTTGGTTTTGGCTGTTTTTTGTGTTTTATTTTCTTCAGTGATTCTTCTTTGTAACAGTTGTTCATCAGTAATTCTCAATCCTTTAATTAGACACTTAGGCCCAATCCCAATTCACCCCTTCGAGGCAAGGGGTATACACCCCTTAGAACGAAGATTTTTCAGATCCACACTCAAAACAAAGGGGTAAGGAAAATTTCCCAGAATACACCTGCCACAACGGCAGTTATGCTGAACCCGGAAGTAAGGAGATCCACAAATTAGTATTTTTTTGTCATTATTATGAATTTTTACGACAAACAAACATATGTTTTAATATATTCATAACCGTGTTCGTGTTTTACCGTCATGCTTAAAAAAAAAAACTGAAAAAAAAATTGCTAAATTTCACGACCTATAATTTCTAATAATGACTCCTGTACAGCAGTCCCACAACATTCTGACACTCGAACACCCTGTCAGAGCAGTCAAGTGGCTAAAAATTTGCTTTTTACAGAGTCTGGGATATTGTTAATGCTGTTTTCGTGTGTTCACATAGATGAATATGGCCACTGTGTATACACAGTACAGTTACAATCTTATTGTCACATAAGATTATGATAACATAATATATCCCTTGAGTGATTTTCTGAAGATACACCTAAAAATACCACAACTGGATTAACTACAGCAGTCGTGATCGTCTGATCTCATATGAGGCAAGAGATTGCGGTGATAAATGATGACATGTGCAGGTGTTGAAGTGCTGTCCCTATTCTTAGGGGTAAGTTTTGAAGCCCTTCCCCTTAACCCTTGGTTGTAAGGGCCAAGGGGAAGGGGAAGGGGTAGGGGTACAAAAATAGAATTGGGATTGGGCCTAAATTATCTCATTAACTTCACTGTCTTCAACCCTCTGTAGTGAGGACACTAGTGAGGATTTTGATTTTGAGGATTTTTTTGGCAACCACAGCTGCAAATATTTTACCGTAAAATCAAGAAGAGAGAAAAACAGCAAAATACTGTAAAACGTTTTTTGTGTCACCATTGTGAAGGATAGTAGCATCTGGGTGCAAGTCCAAGATGAACTAAAAGGATTTGATGTAATGCTGCTTCTTCTTTTGTTTAAAGGTAACTGTGTAGTTACTAATGCAGTGAAAATCAGTTTGCTAATTGTAAACTCACGTGAACACGTTGGTGTATTGAGTGACTTTACGTTTGTATGCATTAAGCTATGTGTTTGTGAACCGAACATTGTATCATTTCATGAAATACGATTATTTTCAAAAATTTAAAAAAGTTCTTTAAAATTCTGGCAACCACAGCTGCCTGTATTTTTCCATAAATTTAACAGATTTTTGTAACAGTGTGGTAATCCTGTCATATTTAGATGTGTTGGTATTACCACACAAAAAACAACAGAAAAACCACATACTTCATCTAATGGTAAATTCCTATGATAGTGTACAGCAGAAAGTGCTGTAGTAATCCTGTCATATTAAGATGTGTTTGTATTACAACACAAAAAACTACATCATCTAATGGTAAATTCTTGTAATAGTGTACTGCAGAAAGTGCTGTAGTAATCCTGTCATATTTAGCTTTGCTATTTTTTTTTGTGTGGTAAATTCATGTTGTACTGCTGAAATACCACAGGACAATTTTGTAACTTATAAATGTTCGCTAGCACGTGCATCTTCGGTCAGATCAAAGACTGATCCGCGATAGAATTGTTTGCAGCGTAATCAGCACTGTTATGAGAAAGACTTTTACAAAAGTAGGATTTGACGCTCAGACAATGTGTGCAAATCTGCAGAATAATGGAGTTGTGGAAAGAAAACAAAAAGGAAAAAAACATTAGAAGGCCTAGTGGTGGAGGAAGTGCTTGCAGTGAAACATGCCGTAAGGAAAGCAGATGGTAAGAGCACAGTAAACTGCAAGTTTTGTGGGAAAACACACAAAAGAAATAAAAAGAAATGTCCTGCATAAAGGAAAATGTGCAAACACTGTGGTAAAGAATATAATTTTGCTGCAATGTGTAGAACTTAACAATACAGAGAAAAGTCTGTACCATCACAGAGTCAGACGAAGAAGGCTGTGAGGACATCTTGTGCATGAATGTGGACTATGTGAACACCGTGACAAAGGGTAAACAGAAACCACCCTCAAAACCCTTTGGTGCCGTGCTCCTAGGGCAAACACAAGTGAAGTTTTAGTTAGATTGTGGAGCTAGCTGTAATATAATACCTGTCAACCTCCTAAACCCAGACTAACAAATAGAAAAGGCTAAAAACGTTCCGATAATGTACAACAAAACCACACTATAGCCATTGGGAAGATGTCAAACTGCGAAACCCCAGAAACAAGAAACTGTACAGGGTAGACTTTATGGTTGTGGATGAGGGGTCAACAATACCTATACTGGGCAGTAGAGTTATACAAGCCATGACTTAGTGAAAAAGTATTGTCACAGAGGAGCATGGAGGATATTACAAATGAATATTTTGATGTGTTTCAAGAAGATGGATGCTTAAACGGTGCATATTAAACCAAAGCTGATTCAAAAGTAATTCCAGTGAAACTGCCTAAGAGAAGAGTCCCTGTCGCGCTGATGGCACCTGTAACCCACACTTATGGTAAAGAATTTAAGTCAATTTAGATTAGTGTAAGCAAAGTAAATGTAATTGGACCAGTTCAATCAGAAGGTTTGCCCGTGGAGAGAGATGATTCAACAGCAGTGGACAAATTATGACAACAAAGGTTGAGGTAAGAAGAAAATGTATTGTATTTGACCAAAAAAAAAAAAAAAAACTGACAAGGGAAAGAAGTATTAAAGATGCATTAAACAGGAGGAGTGTGTCCTACAGGTCAAGCCCACTCACCTGCGTGGAGCACACTCATGCATCATATCATTAAATGATGCATTGTGTGCATGCTTTACTAAAAAGATAGGTCTTTAATCTAGTTTTGAACTGAAAGAGTGTGTCTGAGCCTCGGACATAATCAGGAAGTGCTATTCCAGAGTTTAGGAGCCATAAATGAGAAGGCTCAACCTCCTCTACTTGACTTTGCTATTTTAGGTACTACCAGAAGCTCTTAAAGAGAGGGTTGGATTAAAGCAAAAAAGAAGGTTGGTTAGATAAATAGGAGCTAATAGGAAAAGCTGTGGTTTCCAGAATTTTTCTGTAAAAAATACAGAAGTTTATAGAACTGTTTAAATTTACAGAAAATAATTGTATTTCATGAACTGATACAATGTTCAGTTTACAAAAGCATAGCTTAGTGCATATAAATGTAAAGTCACTCAATACACTAATGTGTGCATGTGTGTTTACAATTAGCGAACAGATATTCACTGCATTAGTAACTACACAGTCAAAGTTAAACAAAAGAAGATGCAGCATAACATCAAGTCCTCTCAGTTAATCTTGGACTTGCACCCAGATGCTACTATCCTCCACAATGGTGACACAAATACGTTTTACAGTATTTTGCAGTTTTTTTTTTCTTGATTTACGGTAAAATACCGGCAGCTGTGGCTGCCAGTAATCTACTGTTTTTAACATTTTACGGTCGTAAATTTAATCTACAGAATATTTTCGTAAAAAATACATTCCACAGTCTGTATTTTTTATCGAACACATTTAACCCCTTAAATCCCAGAGCAAAATCCTCACTAGTGTCCCTCACTTCAGAGGGTTGAACACTCAGATAGTGATGAAGTTAATGAGATAATTAAGTGTCTAATTAAAGGAGGATTGAGAATTATTGATGAATAACTGTTAACAAGCAGAATCACTGAAGAAAATTAAACACAAAAAACACAGCCAAAACCAAAGATGAAATCAACTGAAAATAAAATTCTATATAAAATAATTATTAATAAAAATAAAACTAAATACACAATAAAAATGTAATTTCTCAAGATCTCAGCAGAGATCCTTAAACAACTCCACAAACATCAGGAGCTTCACTTATTACTGACCTTTGACTTTATTTTTGTCACATGAACAAAAGTGCTTAATGAAATTTCTGTTGGTCATTTGAAGTCACCATGATGGAGGACAAAGTCTGCTTTAGTTGAGCTCTTTAACTATTTTTTCCTGACACTACTTTTTAGTTTGAATGCTATAATAAATTGTATTAATCACACTATTCATATAGCATGAAATGCCAAAAGAAAACAATAATAAAATTAACTATGATATCAAAACCACCCTCACCTGCTTGTGCACTCATTGAACATCTTATTAGCTAAAAGTGAGGAATGAATAACACATATAAAACCGCTTGACCTACAACAGCCAATGACTGTTTACCAGATCTAAATACACCATTCACAATGAGCATGTTTGATCTACAACAGAACTTAAAACTTTAAGCTGCATAATATAATCATGTTGCAATGCATGCTGGGTGTTTTCTACTATTCAATTCAATTCATCTTTATTTGTATAGCGCTTATACAATGTAGATTGTGTCAAAGCAGCTTCACATGGAAGTTTATAGTGAATTGAAACAGTGTCAGTTCAGTTTTCAGTGTTTAAGTTCAGTTTATTTTAGCTCAGTTCAGTGTGGTTTAATAATCACTACTGAGAGTCCAAACACTGAGGAGCAATTCCATCGATGCGCAGCTCTACAGATCCCGAACCATGCAAGCCAGTGGCGACAGCGCCGAGGAAAAAACTTCACCAATTGGCGAAAGTGAAGAATTTAAAAAACCTCGAGAGAAACCAGGCTCAGTTGGGCACGACCATTTCTCCTATGGCCAAACGTCTTGTGCAGAGCTGCAGTCTAGGCGCAGTAGCTGGACCTCCGTGAAGACACGTCTGTCCTTGGAGCATCACAGGAATCAGTCTTATGCTCTCCATCATGACCACCACAGCAGCAGCTCAGGATACGGCCTGGTCCGGAAACCTTGGGATCGTCTCGTCGCTGGTCTTGGATCGCATCAGTGGCACTGCATAGTCTGAGGGTCTCGAGATGAGTACCCACAGGTGGAAATACAGAATAAGGAGAATAATTAGCGTAGCTGCTGTTCATAGTGTATATAAACAAGAAGCAAAATCGTGTGTGGGGCACATCATGCGTCATACCGCTATGTAATGCACTAAGTGTATGCTTTGCTAAAAAGATAGGTCTTTAATCTAGTTTTGAAGAGTGAGAGTGTGTCTGAGCCTCGGACATTATCAGGAAGGCTATTCCAGAGTTTAGGGGCCATATATGAGAAGGCTCGACCTCCTTTACTCGATTTAGCTATTCTAGGTACTACAAGAAGCCCTGAGTTTTGAGATCTTAAAGAGCGGGTTGGATTGTAACGAGACAAGAGGTTAATTAAATAAACAGGAGCTAGATTATTTAAGGCTTTATAGGTAAGAAGCAATATTTTAAATTTAATACGAAACTTAACAGGCAGCCAGTGTAAGGAGGATAAAATTGGGGTGATATGATCATATTTTCTAGACCTGGTAAGAACTCTGGCAGCTGCATTTTGTACTAGCTGAAGTTTGTTAATAGAGGATGCTGGGCAACCAGCAAACAGAGCATTACAGTAATCCAGCCTAGAAGTCATGAAAGCATGCACTAGCTTTTCTGCATCTGAGATGGATAGCATATTTCACAATTTAGCAATATTTCTTAGATGAAAGAAGGCAGTTTTTGTGACATGGGATATATGATTTTTAAAGGTTAAATTGCTGTCTAATATGACACCCAGATCTTTTATAGTAGAGCTAACGCTAACTTTGTATCCCTCTAATTGCAGGTCGAGTTGTGAGAACTGCTGTATACAGGATTTAGGTCCAATAAGTAATAATTCTGTTTTGTCTGAGTTTAAGAGAAGAAAATTGTTGGTCATCCAGTCTTTAACATCTTTAATACACTCAGTTAGCTTAGACAGTTTAGACATCTCATCCGGTTTAGTTGAAATGTATAATTGAGTATCATCTGCATAGCAGTGAAAACTGATCCCATGTTTTCTAATAATGTCCCCCAGGGGAAGCATGTATATTGTAAACAGCAAAGGGCCTAAAACTGATCCTTGAGGGACCCCATACTTTACCAGTCTTACTTGTGAAAGTTGTCCATTAATATTCACAAACTGGTAACGATCAGCTAAGTATGACCTAAACCATTGAAGAGCCTGTTCTTGGACACCTGTAGAATATAAGTGGTCTATGAGGATATTGTGATCAATGGTGTCAAAAGCGGCGCTAAGATCTAGTAGAACTAATAGTGAGATGCACCCTTGGTCAGCAGCTAAGAGTAAATCGTTGGTTATTTTCACTAATGCGGTTTCTGTGCTGTGATGAGGCCTGAAACCTGACTGAAACACTTCAAAAATATTGTTCATCTGCAGAAAGGAGCATAATTGGGTAGAAACAACTTTTTCAAGTATTTTAGACATAAATGGAAGATTTGAAATAGGCCTATAATTAGCTAGGTTGCTGGGGTCCAGTTGTGGTTTTTTAATAATAGGTTTAATAACAGCTAGCTTGTAAGGATTTGGAACATGGCCTAAAGATAAAGAAGAGTTGATAACGTTAAGGAGAGGTTCTCCTATAACAGGTAGCAAATCTTTCAGTAATTTTGTTGGAATTGGATCTAACATACATGTAGCTGGTTTGGAACTATTTATAATTTTATCTAGCTCTTCCTGTTCTATGATTTTGAAGCATTGTAGGTTATTTTGATTCAGTGGAATGTTTACTGGATCTGGAGTATAAGGTGGTGCAGAAAGTTTAACATCTTCTATTTTCTGTCTAAAGTCTTCTATTTTATCACTGAAAAAATTCATGAAGTCATCACTACTAATATGCAGTGGGACATTTTGTTCCAAGGATGACTGATTATTTGTTAATTTAGCAATGGTGCTAAATAAAAATCTAGGATTGTTATGATTATTTTCAATCAGTTTGCAGAGGTGCTCAGCCCTGGCAGATTTAAGAGCCCTCCTATAGCTGGACATACTGTCTTTGTACGCAATTCTAAAAACCTCTAAGTTTGTTTTTTTCCATTTACGTTCCAGGGCACGGGTTGCTGTTTTGAGAGCGCGAGTATGACTATTGTACCATGGTGTAGTTTTGTTCTCTCTAGCCTTTTTTAATTTAATGGGTGCCACCGTATTTAGTGTGCTAGTAAAGATGGCATCCATACTGCTGGTTACTACATCAAGGTCATTTACGTTTGCGGGTGTATTTCGAATTAAAGAAAGATCAGGTAAGTTACTTATGAATTCATCCTTAGTGGATGGAACGATAGTCCTACCAGGGCGGTATATTGGTGCAGATCTGATAATTTCAGGTGAACGCAGCTTATATAGCAAGAGGTAGTGGTCTGTAATATCATCACTTTGTGCTATAATGTCTACATCAAAGACCTCAATTCCGTAAGACAATATTAGATCTAATGTATGCTTTAAGCGATGGGTTGGACCAACCGCATTTTGTTTTATCCCAAGTGAATGTAGCAGATCCATAAAGGCGAGCCCTAGTGTATCATTGGAGTCATCTACATGGATGTTAAAGTCTCCTACAATTAGTATTTTATCAGTTTTAACTAGTAAGTCAGAAATAAAATGAGAAAACTCTTTTAGAAAATTGACATAGGGTCCTGGGGGTCTATATATGGTGATTATAGCAAGAGATATCGTAGGTTTTTGCATAATATCTGGTAGCATAACATTAAGAGCTAATACTTCAAAGGAGTTAAACATAAGTCCCTTTCTCTGACTAACATTAAGAATATCACTAAAGATTGATGCAACTCCACCACCACGACCAGTTTGACGAGCCTCATGCTTATATGAGAATCCTGGAGGAGTAGCTTCATTTAAGCTAATATAGTCATTTTGTTTCAGCCAGGTTTCAGTGAGACAGAGTGCATTAAGATTGTTATCTGTTATTATTTCATTTATGATAAGTGTTTTAGGTGCTAATGACCTGATGCTTAGGAGACCAAGCTTTACGAAGTTAGTATTATCCTTTTTATTGGATTTTCAGCTTTTATTCTTAATAGATTTTTTCTAGAGCACACAGTATGTTTAATTGTTGATCTAATAACACGAGGAACAGACACAGTCTCTATGGGGTACTCTAGACATGTGTTACTATAATTTAAGTTGGACGAACAAGAGTCTATATGGGTAAAATGTGAATTTTGTGAATTTTTACTTACTAGTCAGACAGAACGAAGCATCTTAGAGATGTTGTCCGACAGCAGTTCAGCTCCAGCTCGACTAGGATGCAGCCCGTCAGCGCGGAAGAGCCTAGGACGCTCCCAGAAAAGATTCCAGTTATTAGCAAAGAGCAATTTCTGTTCATTACACCATGTTAATAGCCATTCATTCAGAGCAAAAAGTCTACTGAACCTTTCATTTCCTCAGCATTGCATTGCAGTATGATTGAATTAACCAGCTTTTTTTTTAGCAACCACGGTTGAGGTTCAAATCCTGATTCTTGATGTCTGTGTGTCATAAAGCGCAGCTGGAGATCTCAAGGTCTAGTGAATGAACCTAATAAAATTTTAATTTCTTATTATTTCCTCAATTGTTTGTTGAACCTCCATGGGAAACTGTAATATATCCCACACAATATCAAACCAAACTATTTTCTATGGCTTATTAAATACTAGAAATTACATCTGTAATGACCAAGTACACACAGTATAGTTTCTCATTGCTGTTCTTGCTTTAACTGATAAGTTTCAGAAATACAGTTAGAACAGCCAGAGAAACATTAAAATATAAGAGTAAAGTTCAAGAGCACAACTAAAGCGGGCTCTGATCTCTATGATGGTGAGGTCAAATGAAATTTTTTCAATAAAAAATATAAACCTCTGTTAATTATCAAATATTCTTGCAGATATGAGAGAAATTAAGTCAAACTGCAATCAGTGAAGCTGCTAATGCTGTTGTTTAATGGAGTTGTTTAATCCTCTGTTTTAATTCAGTTGGTTAGGAAAGGGTGTCTTTATAGTTTTATTTCTTGTTCTTTCCTTCAGTGATTGGGCTTGTTAACAGCAGCTGTTCATCAGTGTTTGAATTCAGTCATTTGTGGTCATTCACTCTGTCTAGTGGACTAAACTAATTGACTAATTTAGGGACTAGTGAATGAGGGTGTGTGGTGAGATTTCAGACACTCTGATTAGTTTCTCGAAATCAAAGGTTAGATCTGTTACAGTTATTGTCCGTATTTTGTACAGAAATGAGCCATTAATCATTTAACAGGTTTTCACTGTAGATTGTGCAGACTTTTACTGTTAAAATCACAGACATTTTTTTACAGTGTACATCATTTACAATGAGCATGTTTGATCCATGGCTGAACTTAAAAACACAGACATCAACAATTAGTCTTTGAATCTCAACAATGGTGACAAATAAAAAAAATAACAATCAACCCAGCACAATACAAAACAATCTACTGAAATATTACATCCCAAAAACAACATAAAGGAAAATAAAGAAAACTGTAAGACCTTTAAGCTGCATTATATATTCATTATGGGATTTTTGTACTATGCTGGCACCCAGCATGCATTGCAGCATGAATGAATGAAGCAGCTTTTTTTTAGCAACCATGGTTGAGGTTCATATCCTGATTCTTGATGTCTGTGTGTCATAATATGCAGCTGGAAATCTTAAGGTTTTGTGCATGAAACTAATTAAATTTCTTGTTAATTCCTTAATTGTTTGTTGAACTTCCTTAGGAAACTGTAATATATCCCAAACAATATCAAATAAAACTTTTGTCCATGGCTTAATTTATTAAATACTACAAATTACATCTGTAACAATCAAGTACACAGTTTCTCATTGCCTTTTTTGCTTTAACTGATGAGTTTCAGTAACATATTTGTAACAGCCAGAGAAACATTAAAACACATGTGTAAAAATTCAAGAGCCCAACTAAAGCGGGCTCTGATCTCCATGATGGTGAGGTCAAATGAAATATTTTAAATAAAAATATAAAGCTCTGTAAATTATCAAATATTCTTGCAGATATGAGAGAAATGAAGTCAAACTGTAATCAGTGAAGTTGCTAATGCTGTTATTTAATGGAGTTGTTTAATCCTCTGTTTTAATTCAGTTGGTTTGGAAAGGGTGTCTTTACAGTTTTATTTCTTGCTCTTTCCTTCAGTGATTGTGCTTGTTAACAGCAGCTGTTCATCAGTGTCTGAATTCAGTCATTTGTGGTCATTCACTCTGTCTAGTGGACTAAACTAATTGACTAATTTAGGGACTAGTGAATGAGGGTGTGTGGTGAGATTTCAGACACTCTGATTAGTTTCTCGAAAACAAAAGTTAGATCTGTTACAGCTATGTTCCGTATTTTGTACAGTAATGAGCCGTTAATCTTTTTACAAGTTTTTACTGTAGATTGTACAGACTTTTACTGTTAAAATCACGGACATTTTTTACAGTGTATCTCAAACTGTTTATGTCTTTACTTGTTCCAAATACAGACGGATAAGGTTCCAAATCTGTTGTTGAAATGCTTAGTGATAGTTATCCCAATATAAATATTTACTGTTCTTCAAGTGGTTTCAAAACTTTATTAGTGTCTTTCTTATGTGAAAACAAAAGATAATTTGAAGAAGGCTGAACACCTGTAACCACTGATTTCCGTAGTAGGAAAAAAGAAGTACTATGAATATCAGTGTTTACAATTTTTCAGTTTTCTTCAAAATATCTTCTTTTGTGTTAAA
Source organism: Danio tinwini (assembly GCA_903798205.1). Taxonomy (NCBI): domain Eukaryota; kingdom Metazoa; phylum Chordata; class Actinopteri; order Cypriniformes; family Danionidae; genus Danio; species Danio tinwini. The sequence continues at coordinate 1,620,905 of CAIGQZ010032936.1, forward strand.
CAGAAGAAAGAAACTCAAGCAGGTTTGGAATAAGTGAAGGATGAGTAAATAGTTAAAGTATTTTCAGTTTTGGGTGAACTGTCTTTAATGACTCTTAAAAACCCATTACTATTTTTTATTTCTGTTTTCCAGGTAACATTACGTGATTCAGAGCCAGTTGTGCTTAATAATAGCTCCTGCTCTTGTGTGGCTGGGAGTGGGATATGTAACCATTTGGTTGCCTTGCTTTTTCAGACAGCCTATTACTCTGAATGTGGAATGTTTGTTGTCCCTCCTGTCCTTTCATGCACCCAAATGCAACAGAAGTAGCATAAACCATGATCAATGGTTTGGAATAGATCATTTCAACATCTAGCACAATGTTTAGATATTATATGTTTTATTTTTTTATTATATATTATTATCCACTTTGTTTTAATACATATTCAGTTTTCTGTGTGAGACTTACGATTCTTTAACATGTTCTGTAAATGCTAAAACTTTACACTATAAGTCATTGTGTGCATATTTGTGTTCTTAAAATTAACAAAAGTCTTATGGTGTTGAAACAACATGGATGTGAGTAATGACAATACTTTTTTTTTGTTGTTGAAATAACTCATTAATGCCATCTAATGAATAGGAAGTGAAGCCGGGACCGGTTGATGTCATGGTGGTTGTGAAGCCCAAACCAGGTGTTACTTCAGCAAGTGGAATAAGGTATGCACAGCCATTGAAAACAGGTTTGCTATACTGTGTATTTAACAAAAGATAATTGATTTCCTGATATTTCAGATCTTCACTATACAAGGCCTATAGTGGTGAGCTGCCAATCCCATCAATCCTACAGCTGTACATGCTGACTTCAAAGCAGACTCTCTTCATCTTATCAGCAAAATGAATGTCCCGACAAGCCACTTATTGACTCCCTCTTTGGCAAGGTCCAAGCTGGCTCGATCCTGTCTTATCAGCATCCACCACCAACAGCTTCACCTGGAATCATTATCTGTGACTTTTTTGCAGTCACACCTTATCAAAGAAGCTACACGATGCTAAAGTGCAACACCTGAGTGGCATGCATTGAGGAAGAAGAGGGTGACTGCTTCTAATTTTTGCAAGATTAGTCACGCTAGAGGTCTAAGTGCTGCGGAAAACATTGCAGAAAAGATCATTAGAGGGACAAAAGCAACAGCGATTATGAAGAGGGCACTGCACATGGAGGCAGGTGTTCTAAAGGTCTACGCCACCCTGAAGAACCTGAACTTGAAGTCATGTGGACTGGTGATTTATCCTGATGCACCTTGGCTTGGTGCATCACCGGATGCACCTGTGTATAACCCACTCAAGAGGCCATCATTTGGGTTGGTGGAAATTAAATGCCCAAATGCAGAAAGCTTAATTGACTGCCGGTATCTCAAAATGTTTCAAGGGATTTATAAACTGAAGGAAAGCCATCCTTATCATTGGCAAGCGCAGGGGCAGTTGCTCATCACAGGCATAGAATGGTGTGACTTCATCATCTGTGCCCACAAAGACATGTTTGTGCAATGCATTTACAGAGACAATTCTGTTAGCTTCCATGAAAGTTGGGTGTGATTTTTTTTATACGTATCTGCCCAAATACCTCTCTATGCACGAGTAACAGAAGAGACACCATCCTGAGAAAACTATAGATAAATTTTATATTTTATTTTAAAATTATATTTTTACTATTTTACATTTTTTGACAATTTAATTTTAAATCATTACAGTGAATTATACCATTTCATATTATATACAGTGAATAATACAATTTCAAATTATATACAGTGAAAAATATTTAATATTATGTACAGTGAATAATATAAAGGCTTAATCTTACGAATCTTGAAAAAAGCAATTAAAACGTAGCTAATGACGTATGTTTTTTCATGTTAAAAGGCAATAAAAAGAGATCGCACAACATGAAGAGCGGAGGGGGTTGAGGGGTGAGGTTAGTCGGTGGAGAGATTGCGAACTGAAGAGCAAACAATATTAATATTACGAATGTAAACATTAGGTGTGATAAGCAATTGAGCTGTTTGCACCAGACGAAACTTAACAGAAACATAAATACAGCCATTCAGAAGCACAGAATATGCACTCACTTACGAAATTGTACATATTAAACCTCTTGAGCATTATTAAATGTAGATGCAGAATCAACGATAGGCTATGTGTTAGTTTTAAGTCTAAAGTTTTAAAGTTCGGTTTATTTTATTTTCAAGATCTGAAGTAAACTATCTGCTGCTGCTTTTAGTAGTATGGCAATAAATGTCATTAAACGGCATTCAAACTCACATTATTAAGCACAAGAGGTGTAACTGAGATAATCATTGTCAGTTTTATGTTGTTCAGCTGCAAGAAATAGAAGCTGTCTCTAAAATATAAAGTTAAGGTGTTGGTTAGGACAAAATCTACATGAAAAATATCCCTTCTATGCTATTGCTTTTATTTAGAACATGACAAATCAGCCTTTAGGCTTGCACATCTCTTAATGTCATCAATCTGGCAACCAGCGCTTGCATTTCTTTTTTTACCAGGCATGTATTACCTAGTCCAACCATTGAGGGTCAAACTTACACCTTTAAAAGACTATTTGAGTGCATGAGCATAATTATATCAGAATTATCATAAAGACCCATTAGCAGAGTTATTCAGTGTTCTTCCAAGTTTTGTGGTAAATTAGACTGCCATGTACTTGTAAATTTAGGGTTTGAGAAGTATATTATATATATTGAAGGATGTTTGGTCATTTGTATAAAGGCTGTTCTTGTGGGCAAAGAAAATGTCTCCCCAACAACCTTAAATTTTGCTGAAAATCAGGAGGGTAGAGTGAAGTTTGATTAGTTTTTATTTTTATTTCAATAAAAATTTTATATTTTCTGTTCAAGCACACTTTTGATTTGTGTTTAAATATTTGAATTATTTTAATTGGGCAAGCGATTCTTTATATGTACACACACACACACGCACGCAAACATTCATGTTAGTATGTATGTAAGTACATTGCACCCATAGTTGATTGCAATAATTTGTTTCTGTATGGATAATTTTGTCTCCTGAAAGGTAAACCAGTATATAAGATAGAGTCTCATCTAGACTGGGCTCCAATCCTGCACCTGGGTGTTAGGATGGTTGTTGCAGTACAGACTGAATTGTGTGTAACACAAGTTATCCACATGTTATCTGGTGTGTGCAGGCCAAGAGTACTGATCAAACCGCACATTTTTATTTAGAATAGAGGATAGAATGAAACAGGGTGGCAGCAATGCTTTGGTTTGAAGAGGAGCACAGAGGAGTACCGAACACAACATGAGAAAAGATTGACATCATGGCCAAGAAAACAGAGAGTACAGGTGCAGCATGCACTGTAAAGATTTTACAGTAAATGTTCTTTATACTAAAAAAGTGCATTCTGGGTAATATTTTTTTTTCCAGAGAAAATAACCAACAGCAGATAACTGAGTTAACAGACCTCAGATTTGACATTTCCAAGTCTGTTTGTAATCACACTTTTTGAATCACACTTACGAATCAGAACTTGCACCTCAACAATGGTAACAATTAAAACGTTTCATGCCGCAATGCATGCTGGGTGTGGCACAGTACAAATATCCCAGCATGCATTGCTGCATGAATAAATTATGTAATATAATGGTCTTACAGTTTTCTTTATTCGCGGTTGATTCTGCTGTTGTTTATGTTTAGACTTTTTGTAGCCTGTTAGTAGCAAGTTTGTGATGTTTGTAAGTTAAACTGTTAATTTTGTTAGTTGTCACCTTTGCTGAGGTTCATACGTTGATTCTTGATGTCTCTTTGAGTGCAACTTGCACCATAGAGCATACCTGTCAACCCTCCCATTTTTCCTGGGATTCTCCTGTATTTTACAGTTTAATCCTGCTAGCATCCCATAATGGTATTTTCCTGTATTTCACCTGCATTTTCACTCTTTCTCTAAATGCAACCCGTACTGCCAAACCACCAGGGGCCGCTCTTTGCTCTTAAATGTGAGTCTGTTCTGTGCTTTCGCTTTGTTTAGGCATAAAAAACACTTTAAAATAAATATAAAAATGGCCACCTTTCACTCGCTGCAGCCCTAAAAACATTGCTTTTTGCATTAGCTGGCTTGCCCCTTGCTGTGCTCTCTGCCCCCTGTCGTCTGCCCGGACACCGCACCGCCACGGGATTGGGTCACCACAAACTCTCCATTGCACCCCTTCATATGCAATCCTCAAAACTGTCAGATAGCGGTGCATGACTGTCAGCTGACAAGCTCCATAGTGATAAATAGGCTGTTTCCAAAACAGATTCTGTACACGCGATTTAAGACGGAGTGGAAGTCTGGGTTTTGGGGGCTTGTTTAAACAGACATATACACATAATTAATAATATTTAAAGATGTAGATCTAACTGGGTTTTTTTCAAACACAACTAATTTCGTTCTAAATGAGCATAAAAATTAGGAAAGCAATCGAATGCTTTTATTTTAACGTTACATGTGTGCATTATTAAAGTGACACCATGTAATCAATGGGGAAAATCTAAATAAATAAGAGATTCATTTGTTGCTCTTTAATCAGAATGTGTAAGTTATACAGTGATGAAACGGCTAATAAGATTTGACAGCTTGATTTTATTTAATTATAATAGCTATTATACATGATAGCTATGTATTTGCTGCTATGTAAACCACCAGAATTCAATGCCACATACAGGCATGTTATGTGAAACAAAAAATTAAGCATTGGATAAGAGCAGTAAATCACATTATACTAATTTAGAACAGGCTCTGCCTCTTTTAAAACAATATAATCATCACTAGATCTTATTTAGCTTGCTTTCCATATTAAACAAGCTTTTTAAATAAAAGTTCTCAACAATTTTAACTGCCAAAATAAATTAATGTTAAAAATGTAAGGGCTAAGAGCCCAACTAAAGCAGGCTCTATTCTCCAAGATGGTGACGTAAAATGTTAACCTTTCTCTCAAGGAGAACTTTAGTAGATGTTATACAAAAATAAACGTTTTAGGTGTAGCTGGTGATGATGTTTGTGGAGTTGTTTAATCATCTGCTGATAATTTTAATGATTTAATCATTTGTTGACCATCAGGTTATTTCATTACAAAGCCGCGACTGAAGTTGTAGTTTTTTGTTTATGTTCTGTTCCTATTTTTTTACTTTCAGTATTTCTTCATTTGTCCATCGCTAATCCTCAATTATCATTAAATTAGTCATTTAAATAATTCATTTACTTCAGCTTTGCTCCATGTTTCTTGTACACTCAGTAGTGTGGACCATTGGTAATTTCAGCTTTACATGTATGTGTGCTGCTATGAAATTTAAGACATTTCGGTCAAACAGAACTTTTCTAATTAACTAAAATAAGTTATAAGTATGCTTCTAAGCGTATATAGCACATTACTTCATAAACTCATACAGCAGTTGGCCGATTTGAGGCAGTTGCTTTCAGTAATGAGTTCACAAAATGAATTCACTTGAGTACTGTGTATGTCAATGTAGTCCATGTATTTTTACAGCAACATACTGTAAAATAAGAAGTACATTGCTGGAAACTGCAGCTGCCAGCATTTTACTGTTAATTTACAGAGCAACAGCAAGATGTTGTTAATTTAACAATAACTAGCTGGCAATCGTGCTTTGTTGTTTTTTGGGACATTTTACCACAGGATACTGTGTTGTACAGTATGTAATACTCCTGTAGTATTCTTGTGGTAGTGTGCGGTATCACTTTCATATTTCTGTAGTATTTACTACTGAATTCTGTTCTACATGATGTAATATTCCTGATATATTCTTGTGGTAGTGTGTAGTATTACTTTCATATTTTAGTAGTGTTTACCACAGGATTCTGTTATACAGTATTTAATACTCCTGTGATATTCTTGTAGTAGAGTGTGTGATATTAATTTCATATTCCTGTAATATTTTTGTGGTAGTGTGTGGTATTTCATGTGGTAAACCATCAAATGTACAACACAAAAATTATGTGGTAATTGTGTAGTACTTTGTTGTTTTTTGGGGACGTTTTACCACAGGATTCTGTGTTGTACAGTATGTAATACTCCTGTAGTATTCTTGTAGTGTGTGGTATTACTTTAACATTTCTGTAATGTTTACCACAGGATTATGTTGTTCAGTATGTAATACTCCTGTAGTATTCTTGTGGTAATGTGTGGTATTTCTTTAACATTTCTAAAGTAATCACCACAGGATTCTGTTTTAAATACTAGGTTATTTTAGAATGTGACAAACCACAAACACTTGTGGTATTGGTTTTACATTTTATTTTAAAAGCATCAGCGTTCACTAATATCTTTTTTCAAATTATTAGAAACTCCCAGGGCTGCTAAGCTTGTTGCGAGCTGCTTCCTTTAAAGACCGCATTTCCACATCTGGGAAAGCCCTTCTCACATTTCCTGCAAGGGGAAATTTGTCAATTTAGTTGTATGGTGAAAGTTGTGAGGCTGATCAGCTTGATTGCAATGTGATCGAGATTTATATGATTCATATTGTAAGATGTCAACCTTCGTTATAAGATCGATCAGGGATTAATTAGCTCATATCAATGAATTGGATTTTGAGGATTCGAATCATTGATTCGACTCAATTGAGTCGGATTGAATCAGGTTAAAAGATTCACACTATCTACCATTCATAAATAAATAGCAGACATCGTATTTTACCAATCTCGTTTATGTTATTTTTGTGGCCAACGATAATAACATAGCATAGAATCGAACTTTTAGCAAGGTAACAGATCTACAGCTTGAGGCAATGACTTAGAAGCACATAAAACAAGAACACAGTTCTTACAAAAGGAGAACAAAGATTTATTGAGCTACACTACGATACATGAAGCTAACTACGTAATAAACAAACAAACGCACACACACATTCACACACACACATACACACACAGGCAACAACCGTCCCAAATTAATTCTAGTATTTCTTAATGTGACGTCTTTGGGATTCACTCGCTCGGGAGTGGAGGCTGTTCTGGGTTGCCGGGGTAACGGACTGCTCAGAGTCAGTTTGCGGAAGTTTCGGCGGTCCTAAACTTAAGAGGTTTGCATGGAGAGTTCGTGGTGACCCAATCCCGTGGCGGCGCGGTGTCCGGGCAGGCGACGGGGCAGAGAGCACAGCTAGGCGCAAGCCAGCTAATGCAAAAAGCGATGTTTTTAGGACTGCATCGAGTTTTAAGGGACCTGATCTGATCTGTTCTCTTCCAATGAGCAATTGCCATGAAGGGTGGGGCCACGCCACGTACCAGCGTAGCCAGGTCAAACATTAACCAACTGCAAGAGACTGTACGTGGTAAAAATCTCTTGTAAGTGTGTAACTATCTGACATCAAATGTTACAAGACTATTACTGTTCGTACTACTAGTTTTTCATTTACACCAATGTATTGCAAATAAAAAGGGGTTTGGTTTGGGGAGCTCAAATCTCTAAGCCTGATTCAAACTGGTTTTGACCAATGAGTCCCTTCTTTATGAAATGCCAACTTTATCAGTTAGACAATGTTATGGTCACATCAGTCCAACCTTTACCAAAATGTTGTCACTACTGGACTTGATTTGGTTGTTTAAAATGTGTGTAAAAAAGAAATAACCTTTTCTATGTTGTTTGGGGACAAACTTACGGAGACCCGGAAGGGACGTGATGGTGGAAAAAAAAACTGAGTGAGAGAAAAAAATGGGTGGGAAAAAAACAGTGATTGGAAAATACATATTTTTTTACGTTTTTGCGTTCCCTCGCAAAGATTGCGTTCCCTCGCAAAAGTTTTTTTGTTGTTGGAATGTTTTTTCCACAAACACTTCCTGTTCACTTCATACATGTCAACCCTCCCGTTTTTGCCTGGATTATCCCATATTTTACAATTCTATCCTGCTATCATCATATCATTTAGTATTTTCCCATATTTCTCATGTATTTTTAATCTTGAATGCATGCTGAAATGAATATACAAATGTCTTCATTCACTTTCTTTCCATTAAAGCTGTGCGTTGATCATCACCCTTCATGTGCAACCTCTGAATCAGCGAATGCATGTATGAGCCAATGACTGGTATGAAAAAGACCACACTGAAAAAGAATGAGAAAAGTGGGAAAAATAAAATAAAAATTAAGATTAATTTGTCCAAAATATTTTTTAACCCATTATAAATTTGGAAAGTTTGACATTTTTGCAAAGGCCTGGGTCTAGAGCACAAATAAAAATTGGAAACAAAAACTTTCTGAATATTAAAGTTTCTAAATATTTTCTCACACAACATGACAGTAAATAATTATAAATATTCCTTTAAGAAATAACTTTAAGAAGTAACGAGTTTAGCTTTTGCTGCATGAACACTTTAAATTCAACTAAAAGCAAATGTTGAGAATGTGTGACAGTCAGTTAAAAATATACAAAAAAAAATGCAGTAACCTGTGCCTGTGTTGCTATTCAGTAATGCAGATTGACTGTTATGATGTTTACACAACTGTGATGTTCAGTCATTGTCCTGAAATTCCAAAGTCCCTTGGAGTTTGGCTCATAGCTGTCCACACATCTGCCTGGTAGCTACCGGGAATACTGACGACATTAATCAGCTTGTCCAACTGTGCAGGATTGAGATAAGAGTTAAACTGCAATCTGACATCCAATACTTCAAAAAAGAGAAAACCACTTTGGGTTTACAATCAACACAACATTTAAGACACAAATGTATTTAATATCCCATACACACATTTCAAGTAATTCGTTTAGTTCCCCCCCCCCCCAATTTCTGTTTAACAGCGAGAAGATTTTTTTCAACACATTTCTAAACAATATTTATAATAATTTGGTGTTTTTCAATTTATATAAAACTTTTACATATTTTCTATGCATGAGAAGGCTTTAACAATCAACCTTTAAAGTTCTAACTACTGTAAAATGGCCTAAAGGGTTAACTGGTATATTAATGTGCACTGAGGTGACTCTTAGAAACATAAGAGAAGAGGAAGTAGAGAGTTCAGGAAGTGAGAGTGGAGATGAAGACTGTGGCAGTGAAGCGTCTCCAGCACCTCCTATGTTGAAAAGAAGAAGTGAGAGAGTGAAGGCAAAGAAAATGAAATCGTTGTCAGATATGGGAAGGGTCAGCAATATGCCCCTAATGGTAGGTCCAAATGGCCATCCCGTCTACCAACCATGGTCACTAACTGATTTAGAGACCTTAGTGAAAAAACTACCAGCCATTACTGAGGGAGGGGGTAGATGGATTAATAAACTTTTTGCACTCACACATGGACAGGTGCTGTCTGTGGGAGACCTGAGGCAGATAATGAGCAGGGTGTTATCAGCTTATCAGATAACAGAAGTAGAAAACATGGCTAACACAATGTCAACTGGAAACAGAACCCCACTGGTTACTGCAGGGGGTCAGTCACCATTGTGCCAAGCCATAAGAGATAAATTCCCCACCCCAGATACCATGTTTGAAAACATGAAATTTAAACACAGGGCTGGTGAAAACGGAGCAGCATACATAAATAGGTGCTGCCAAGAGTGGGAAGAAGCATGTGATGAAAATCCAATGTCTAACCCTGTCACTAATAGAATTTTCAGGGCTGCAGTGTTGCAGGGAGCTCCACCTAATGTGGCACAGGCCATGGAACAATCCCCTGAGGTACCAGGCAGTGATGATACGAAGTGGAAAAGGTATGCTGTGCACTTCATAGACAAAGCAGTAGTGAGGGCTGAAAAAGAAGATGGGGACATACAAAAATTACAAAAAGAGCTGTTAAAATTACAATTAGAGGAAAAGAAATCAGCAAAGAATAAAGGGTTGAAGCAAATGACACAGCAACCTCTGTCTGCCGTATCAGGCCAGCCAACCCACACTCAAGCTATGACCCACCAAACTACTCAATATCAACAGCCACCCCAACAATGGAACAGAGGAAGGGACAACCAAAGGGGAAGGGGTTATAGGGGAAACATAGGAAACTGTTTTCAGTGTGGGGGGACGGGACATTGGGCCAATGCATGCCCCAGCAGTGGAGTTACCTGCTATCTATGTGGACAGCCTGGTCACCTGTCCAGAGTTTGCCACCAGAATACCCCCACTCAACAGGGGCAATCAAACAGGGGTAGGGGCAGCCAAAACAGTAGAAGTCGCCCCCCTCGAGGAGGATGGGGAAACAGGCCGGTGCCACCTAACCAACCAAGCTACCAACAACCACTCCATTTGGAATGGGAAGGAGCTGAGGAAGGTTATCAAGCATGAAGGTCCCCACAGAAAACCGAAGAGATGGCGTTGGCCCAGCCCCTCTTGACAATCACAGTCAATAGCAGTAATATAAAGGCTTTGGTGGACACTGGAGCTACATATTCTACTGTTATTGAAGGCATTTCAAAACAAAACTTATCTAAAAAACATGTAGAAGTCATGGGTTTTTCTGGGGACACACAACGCTGGCCATTAACTAAATCACTTCCTGTTACGATAGCAGGTCAACAATTTACTCACTCTTTCTTATACTCCACCAGCTCCCCTGTCCCTTTAATAGGCAGAGACCTACTGATAAAGGCAGGGGCAAGTATATTGTGTACCCCAGAAGGGGTCATAGTGTCATTCCCCACAGGGCAGGAGATAAATTGCTCTTGCCAGGGGGGAGTGGGAAGTGGTCAGTGGCTACTAGCACCATCACCTACCCCAGATGCCTGTGTAGATATTTACTGGGCGTTATTATCACCATCACCGTCAGGGGCTTATTCCCTTTTTCAGAAATGGAAGGGTTGGATATACACTTTAGACATCTTCACCCCCCCCACCAGATGATCTTCATTGTACACTGTTCTATGACAGGTGTGAGGATCACATATATCAGGAAACATTTGCTGACATAGAAGGCTCTCAATGGAGCCTTAAGGGGACAGGCCTATTGAAAGGAAAAGAGGGTGTACTGGCCCCAATCTGTCTAACAGATGAACAAGAGAGCTGGTATAGGATGAGGAAGACAGCTGCCCCACACATATCACTGGCATTACACCCTAATCATGAGGCCAGAGAACTGGGCTCAATGACGAAGAAACTATTGGCTCTCACAGACTGGGAACCCACAGACAATAAACAGCTATTTTACTCCCATCAGCAGACAGTTACAAAATTGTGGATGAAACCACTGACTTAGCTATCTTGGAGCACCAGTGGATTTCCAGATGTCATGGTAGAGACAAAACTGATGGGGAAGGGGCAGAGGAACTTATCACTTCAATGCCAGAAGAACTATGGTCAACTGGACCAACTGATGTGGGGTACTGTGACATAAAGCCTGTCACATTTGACATTTCAAATGGTCCTGCTATATGGGTTCCTCAATATAGAAATAAACCAGAAGCCATGAATGGCATTAGACCAATCATAGAGGGACTGGTAGAGTCAGGAGTGCTGACCACTCACCAGTCACACTGGAACACCCCAATTTTTCCAGTGCCAAAAAATGAGGGAAAGTACAGAATGGTGCACGACCTAAGAGAAATCAATAACAGAGTCACAACACCAATAGTAGCAGTGCCAAACCCATACACCGCCCTGTCAATGGTAAATGCATCACACCAGTGGTTTTCCTGTATAGACATGGCAAATGCTTTCTTCTGTGTTCCAATTTCAGATGAATGCAAAGACTGCTTGTCATTTACTTTTCAGGGGACCCAGTACTCCTACAACAGGTTACCCCAAGGATTCATCCTCAGCCCAGGTATTTTTAATCAAGTTCTAAAGCAGCAATTATGAAGATGGGCTATGGACCGCACCTGATGGTAGAGCCCTGCTCCCTGCCTCCATAGCCCCCACTGTTTTAAAAGAGGCCCATACCCTTGCTCATTGCAGTGACAAACAAATGTCACGTGCATTGCAGTCATGGTGGCACCCTTTTATGCCACATCTGATGGCCCTGGAGATGAAGTTATCATTGACTTCACTGACATGATAGATAGGGTTCAGGGCAAAAGATACCTGTTGGTCATGATAGATGCATATACAGGGTGGCCAGAAGCTTTTCCAGTGGGGAGAGAAGACAGCACAGCTGTCATAAAATGCCTAATCAATAAATACATCCCACGTCATGGTTTTCCAAGAAGAATAAGATTTGACAATGGTTCCCATTTCAAAAACGAACATCTAGCTAGTGCAGAAAAAGCTTTGGGACTGGTGCATCATTATGGTGCTGTATACCACCCACAATCACAGGGTAAGGTAGAGAGACTTAATTTGACTCTAAAAAATAAATTGGCAAAAATCTGTGCACAGACAAAATTAAATTGGCTGGCTGCTTTACCATTGGCACTAATGTCAGTAAGAAACTCAGTGGGCAGAACAATTGGCTACTCTCCATTTGAGTTGTTGATGGGCCGTCAATTTCCAGGTCCACATTCACCACTGAAACTGGAGCCAGTACAACCACTGGCTCACAAGACATACTATGAAAAATTGATAGCATTAATACAATCATTTGACAAAATGTTACCTGACCATAGTAGGGGCCACGAATATCCAGCCCCACTACCTGATCGTACATGGGATTGGGTGAGACTGAGAATATACAGACGAAAATGGAAGGAACCCCGCTGGTCTGTCCCGATAAAGATAATTGCACGCACTTCTCACTGTGTTCGTCTTGCAGGTAAGGGTGACACCTGGTACCACCTGAGCCAGTGTTGTCCCGCAGACCCTCCCGCACGATCACTGGAGGAGACGAGAGTGGACCTAGCTTCGCAGGTCCAAGAGAGGGAGACTGGGGTAGAAAACCTAGAAGGTGTAGTATCAATACAACCACACTCAGCAGACACACAACAAGAAGATCAGCACCTCACAAATCACCCATCAATACCAACACAAGCATTACAGATAATCCACAAAGAAGGGGATCTATTTACAACTCCAGAAGGGGAAGCAGTAGCCCATTGTGTAAGTGCAGATTGTGCATTCGGAGCAGGCATAGCAAAGCGATTCAGGGAAAGATATGGGGTGGATAAAGTGAGAGCTCAGAAAAAAACTAAAGGGGACTGTGCGGTAACACACGAAACAGACAGAATAGTTTTTCATCTGATAACAAAAACAGTAGCTAGAGACAAGCCAACATATGAGGACTTTGAAAGCAGTTTGAGACGCATGGGAGAGTGGTGTGACACATTGAACATCACCAGACTATCAATACCCCGGCTGGGGTGTGGTTTGGATAAATTGGAATTCTCAAACGTTCTTGAACTAATTGAGAAAATCTTTGAAGGACAAGAAATAACAATATCAATTTATACCCTACCCTAAAACTGTATAAACTTGTTATTCTTTAAATTTTTGTGTAAACCTATTATTGTTTCATTTTTCATTTATTTTGTCAAGTATCATAATATTTGTGGCATGAGATAGATGCTGTGGATAGAACAGATAGACTGGGAAAACGTACCAACTTTGAGAATTCCTTGGGAAGATTGCGAAACAGAAACAGAGACACCAATTGAGAACAAAAATGAGGATAAAATTGTGGGAAAATTGGAAAGTGCTGGGAGTGATAGGGGTAATAGCACTGATAATAGTGGGAATAATTTTGGGGATAGAAAAACAAGAGAGAGAAAATGCCACAGTAAAGATAACTAGACCAAAGAGGGCAACGGAAAATGGTGAGAAATGCTTCAGCTATTACAAAGGGAGAATTCAATTAGACTATGTTAAAGGGTCTACTACATCATATACATTTGATTTGTGTAGTGCATTTGATTGTAGAAGACCAAACTCATCCTGGAGAGGCTATGATGTGTACCTTTGTGCACCCAATTCAGTAGTAAGTAAGTGTGAAAAGGAAGATAGACTTGATAAACATGATGTGTATTGGCCCTGTACTGGGGGATGGCAGACAGTTACAAAATGGACAGGAATCTGGACCCCACAACCATCATTAGGTAACACACAGAAGCCATTCTGGCAGGGGGTTAGTCTCCAAAGGGACTACCACATAACACAAAATCCTATAACACTGTCCCTAACCAATCTTCACAAATCATCAAATGGGTATAATCGAGCAGTGTTTTTCATAGGGGTAGATACCTCAGGTAAAGATTACAACACACACCTGATACAGGTAAATTTTTATGAACCAAATAAAACAGTCCCCACTAAAACAGTGAAAGACCTAAGTAAGGATAAGGGACAAAAGGTAGTAATTGAAATGGACTATACCAAATTTACCCCAGAGGATATATTAGAACAAGCCACAGGCTATGGGGAAACAAATTTGTGGCTAGAATGGATGATTTCCACAGCTAAACAAATAGGAATGACAGGTTGTGTCGCATGTGCAAAAGCTAGACCGACCCTTAGAATAGAACCAGCCTCCTTGATAAGAGATGACACGGTAGGATATGGATGCATGATAAGTATTACTCGAGAGGCTAGACCAAAAGGATGTGGCACCTTAGCAGAAATATTTCCACCAATTAATAACCAAACAAAAAACAGGCCAATTCTTTGCAGATCAAGGAAATTTTACCTGCTTTAATTTTACTCCCTCTGAACCAGTGTTAATAAGGGTAGGGCATATTAACAATTTGTGGTGCAAGGAGATTATCCACAATGCAGGGGATATAATAGGACCTTGGATATAATAGAACTATTAGGATAGGACTAATAGGATATAATAGAACTATATTATTACTGTGGAGGAAAGAGATTGTTTGTGAGAATAAAAGGGAAAACTACTGAAGGTATATGTGCAATGGTCAGGTTGGTAGCACCAGTAACACTGATTGGCAAGAGACAAGAGGGAGGGGGTGGAAGTGCAACAGGGAGAAGGAAAAGGGGAGCGATGTTTGACTTAACTACAAATTCTCCAACCTACATAGACTCAATAGGGGTCCCCCGAGGGGTCCCAGACGAATATAAATTAGGAGACCAAATTGCAGCAGGCTTTGAAAATATTCCCGTTATCTCTGCCCTATTCCCAATTACGCCAAATAAGAATGTGGACAGAATAAATTATGTGCATTATAATGTCATGAGATTAGCCAATCTAACCAGAGATGCAGCAGAAGGTCTATCAGAACAATTGGCACCAACATCACTGATGACCATTCAGAACAAAATTGCTTTAGATATGTTATTGGCAGAGAAGGGAGGTCTATGCGCAACTTTCCAGGATTTTTGTTGTACGTTTATTCCCAATAATACCGCTCCGGATGGATCAGTGACGAGGGCCCTAGAGGGATTAAAAACCCTCTCCAAAACAATGGCAGAACATTCTGGTATATAACCCCTTTGATGATTGGCTAACTAGTGTGTTTGGTAAATATAAAACTATGTTCACATCCATCTTGATCTCTATTGCCACTTTTGTGGCTATAATAGTAATCTGTGGATGCTGTTGCATCCCTTGTATCAGGTCATTGTGTAACAGGGTGATAGTAACTGCAATTGAAAAAAAAGGATGGAGCCCCACCCCCTTACACAATGCCTCTGTTAATATCCCCTGAAATTGATGAGGAGGAGGAGGAGGAGTGTCACTTATGAATGTTGTTTCTCTCTATTAACTGTGCTTCCTTGCAGATGCTGATTCATCATATATTATGTGCTATAAGAAATGTTAAGTAGATATGTAAAGTCTGAAAGGAGTCTATTGAAATGTTTAGCTTAGATATTTTCAGTGTGATTGACTCAGCTGACATGTTGTGGTCGCCCAAATGCCAATTAGAGGACCGACTGGGTGCCTTTCCCCACAGGGGTTTTCGGCCCAGTCTTGTCTGAGCACGATGGTTTATAGGGCATTTATAGGGATTTTTTTTACTGAATTTATATGTATTGAATGTATACTAGGGTGAAATGTTGATGTATAATAACAGTCTGGTATGATGTGTCAGATGAACATGTGGTGGCTGCCCATACATCAACTAGGGGGCCGCCTGGGTGTCTTTCCTCACCGAGGTTTTCGACCCAGGCTCATCTGGACATATTGGACTAAAAATAATAATAATAATTTTTACATGAAACATAATTGTGGTAGTTTAAGAATGTATTGAATAGAATAAGGTGTGGCCTCTTTCAGAGGCCAAGAGAGGGATTTGTGGTGTTTTTCAGTTTATATAATACTTTTACATATTTTCTATGCATGAGAAGGCTTTAACAATCAACCTTTAAAGTTCTAACTACTGTAAAATGGCCTAAAGGGTTAACTGGTATATTAATGTGCACAGAAAAGGAAAGTGCTAGAAGCAGGCTAAAAACAACACATCGTGGTTTCGGGTGTGGAGGTTTGGATGCAGAAGATTCTAAGAATGTTACAGGATGCATGAACTGCGTACGTGCTCTGAAGTATGTTTCAGAGGTCAACCGTCAAAAGAAGGCAAGAAAAGAGGAAGGAGTCAGATATGGTATAAAGGAAAGTGTCTCTGAAAGGCAAGACAGAGGTATCGCTGAGCCTCCCCTGTACAGGACATATTGCTTATGGTTTCTCTTTTGTGTTCAATCTAAATAAAACTTTGAAATTTGACCAGAGTGCCTCCATCCCATTTTTGAGCATGCTGTGGACCCTTTGAAAGCCCAACAATAACTCATTCCTAATAACTGGTTTCTTTTATCTTTGTCATAATGATATTTTTCAAGACACTTCTATACAGCATAAAATATAGCTTAAAGAGGCGAATAATTTTGAGCTTAAAAAAAATTTGATTCACTGTAAAAATAAATAAACAATAAACATGAATAGTTTTATTTAGAAAATAAAGATGTCACTTTGTAAGAATAAGGTGTTTCTTATAATTAAACAACCTAAATGCAGAACAGACTTTGATTTTATCTTGCACAGAGAAAATAATGTTTCAGAAAAACCCAGAATAAAATAAAAGATATCTCTTATGATTAGACAGGGTGACGCAGTGGCGCAGTAGGTAGTGCTGTCGCCTCACAGCAAGAATGTTGCTGGGTCGCAGGTTCGAACCTCGGCTGGGCTGGGTCAGTTGGTGTTTCTGTTTGGAGTTTGCATGTTCTCTGTGGGTTTTCTCCAGGTGCTCCGGTTTCCCCCAAAGACACGTGGTACAGGTGAAAATTGTCTATAGTGTATGAGTGTAAATGAGTGTGTGGATGTTTCCCAGAGATGGGTTGCGGCTTGAAGGGCATTCGCTGCGTAAAAATCGTGCTGGATAAGTTGGTGGTTCATTACGCTGTGCCAACCCCAGATTAATAAAGGAACTAAGCCGACAAGAAAATGAATGTTTTGAATGAAAATGAATGATAGTACAGCAGAAAGTGCTGTAGTAATCCTGTCATATTTAGATGTGTTGGTATTACCACACAAAAAACTACAGAAAAAACACATACTTCATCTAATGGTAAATTCTTGTAATAGTGTACAGAAGAAAGTAATGTACAATGTAAAAAATGTCCATGATTTTAACAGTAAAAGTCTGTACAATCTACAGTGAAAACCTGTTAAGTGATTAACAGCTCATTTCTGTACAAAATACAGAAAATAGATGCTACTAAGCTTTGTTTTCGAGAAACTAATCAGTGTCTGAAATCTAAACACACACCCTCATTCACTAGTCCCTAAATTAGTCAATTAGTTTAGTCCACTAGACAAAGTGAATGACCACAAATGAGTGAATTCAGACACTGAAGAACACCTGCTGTTACCAAACACAATCACTGAAGGTAAGAACAAGAAATAAAACTACCGACACAGCCTCACACCAAACCAACTGAATTAAAACAGAGGATTAAACAACTCCATTAAATAACAGCATTAGCAGCTTCACAAATTACAGTTTGATTTCAATTTTATCATATCTGCAAGAATATTTAATAGTTAACATCGGTTTATATTTTTTATTGAAAATATTTTATTTGACCTCACCATCATGGAGATTAAAGGCTGCTTTACTTGGGCTCTTGAACCTTTATTCTTCGATTTTATAGTTTCCTGGCTGTTATAACTGTGTTTCTGGAACTCATCACTTATAGCAGGAAAGGCAATGAGAACCAATGCTTTGTGTACTTAATTGTTAAAGATATGATTTCTAGTATTTTTTAAGATAAGCCATAGACAATTTGATATTGTTTGAGATATGTTTCCCGTTGAGGTTCAACAAACAATGAATAAGAAATTAAAATTTAATTAGTTTTTAATGCACAAAACATTAAGATCACCAGTTGCATGTTATGGCAAACAGATATCAAGAATCAGCATATGAACCTCAACCATGGTTGCAAAAAAAAAAGCTGCTTCATTTATTCATGCTGGATGCCAGCATAGTACAAAAATCCCAGCATGCACTGCAGCATGAATATATTATGCAGCTTAAAGTTCTTACAATTTCTTTCTTTTCCTTAATTTTATGTTGTTTTGGGAGGTAATATATCATTAGATTATTTTGTATTGTTCTGGGTTGATTTAAATTTTTTTGGTTTGTCACCATAGTAGAGATTCAAAGATTAATTGTTGATGTCTGTGTTTTTAAATTCTTCAATAGATCACACAATCTCATTGTGAATGGTGTTTAGACCTGTTAAACAGTCATTGAATGCTGTAGGTCAAGTGGTTTCATTTACATGTGGTTTTCATTTCTCATTTATAGCCAACAAGATAATCAATGAGTCCACAAGCAGGTGAAGGTGGTTCTGATATCATAGTTAATCTTATTAGATTTATTATTGTTCTTTTTTGGCTTTTCATGCTATACAAATAGTGTGATTAACACAACAATTAAAGCAACCAAAATAAAAACTAGTGTCAAAACAAATAGTTGAAGAGCCCAACTAAAGCAGACTCTGTCCTTCAACATGGCGACTTCAAATAAACAACAAAAATTCATTAAGCACTTTTGTTCATGTGACAGAAATAAACTCTCTAAATAATCTCTGACCACCAAATGAAGAGTGCTACTTTGTCCTTGATGATCAACACCATCATGAGTCCCTTTCAGGGCAGCAACTCCCGGAGAATGAGGGAGTGCAAGTTAATTCTGCACTTTCCCACCCTATGCTTAGACTTCCGATACAGAACATACTTTGTTTCTAATCTTTCCCAGTGTTTCAATAGTCTGAGAACCAATGCAGATTCATTATCTCTCTCTCCGTGATGGTCTCCTTCTTCTGTTAACAAAGAATATTACCTGAGCAATGACGGGTTCCATTCCCTGTTTCTTCTGTATCTCCTCCATTGAAAAGACTGGGAGAGTATCCACCCTTCCTTGGATAACACAGTTAGGACAATGGGTCAACTGAACTCCTCGTACTAATCTGCTGGATTCCCAATCAAGATAGGACTATAGATAGCATTCACTGCCTCTGGACTTATTTGGCTTAAACTCCCTACTTGGACATTCTGAATACTAGCCTCAGAGTTCTGACGAAGTACATTAACTGATAATCGTAACGCCTCCTGTACTTACTCTAAGGTCACAACGACTCTCCAATGTTTCACAGATGTTCAGTGTTCTAGCAAAAGGATGTTGACTCAGTAGATCAGCAGGAATGTTCTGGGTGCCAGGTATGTGTTTTAAAAAGCATCTATGATGAAAATCAACTTTTGGAAGCTGTTTGAACAGAACGGTGAGTAGGTATAGTGTGTCCACAGTCATACTGGAATGATATAAACACAGTCTTTTTTTAATTCCTGACATTAAAATAGTTAAATCCCTGCAATTCTAAGTCACACTGCAACATAATGTAGGGGTGCAGTTAGCACCACTCACCAAACTGATTGACAGTAGCGTATTAACATGTTTTCATAGTAACATGTATAAACATATCTACAAGACAGGACTTTTGCAGAGCAACTGGGATTAACAGATCTGTTCAGTTCTCTGTGATCAGCTTCACCTCAAGAATGAGTTTTACAAGTTTAAAATGTTTTAAAAACATTTAAAATCGCGATGTAATTCATTACCATGGCCACATGGTCAGTGCAATTATAAAAGAAGATGCTTCAATCATTTGTGGATGTTAAAGCAGGTTTATTTTGTACATTAACATAACATATCTATACAGCTGTATATATTTATATGTATCTTGTCACATTTGCAGCAGTTCAAACAGTGCAAAATTAAATGCGTGTATGTGTGTGCACACGTGCGTGTTCGCACAAACTTTATAAGGACACTTTGTGACTCATCAGTCCAGAAAGGTTTTAATTAACTCCACAACAAATACATCAAAGAACCACAAGTTCTTACTGTAGTATTTCTCATTCTTATCTGTCATTATGCGGTTTACCTGAGGTGAGATGCAGCGGGAAATGGAGACATGCAATAATGAGCAATCATTGCCTCTGTGGCTCTGACACCCATGTGGGAACGGTGGGTGGGGCGAACCAGCTTATTTTCACAGACAACAAAAAAGCTACAGTGTTAAAATCTCCATGTTCAGAAAGGTACAATAAATAACCTGATGGGTATTATGAGCTGGAACTTCACAGACACATTCTGGAGACACAAAAGACTTATCTTCAATCTTAAAAAAGGGGCAAAATAGATGATAAGTTAAAGGGGGCTAGCTTGGACATCCAACTTTGTTCCAGCGCCATCTCTGTGCCATTCGGTTGTATTCATAAAGACCCACCGGTATTGTCCAAGCAGTATATTTGCGGTCTTCCTTATGGACTGGGAAATTGTAAAACCTGGTGCCAGTCCATGGTGCTAAAATAACAGTTACCTCCTAGTCTGTCATATTCAAAGTTCTCCAGATGGCTTCCAGACCCGGACTAAAAGTGAAGCCTATTCACTAGTGGACTTCCGAATGATATGTGCCATTATTTCATTCAAAGTATGTCTCAATTTCTGGTAATGGGCTAATGGAACCCTTCTGTATGGTAGACGGAATGGTTTTTCATCTTTCGGGTATCCTGTTTGCTAAAACAGAAAGAAAAAATATATAAATACATTACAAATGCTTAGTGGCACTGTTTGGACTCAATCCTACAAATGTGTCGCTGTCATCTGCAGTCAAATGTATTGGCCTTTTTCTTAATAATTGCTAAAAGAATTATACTATTGAATTGGAAATATGCTTCTCCGCCCAACTACTTTCATTGGATGTATGACCTGTTGCGGTTCATTCAAATAGAGAAAATTAGATATACAATTAATGGCTAGACAGGGGATTTCTATACAGCTTGGCAACCTTTTCTGTTGTATGTATATATTCATTCTCTTTTCGGCTTAGTCCTTTTATTAATCCAGGGTCGTCACAGCAGAATGAACTGCCAACTTATCCAGCACTTTTTTACGCAGCAGATGCCCTTCCAGCCGCAACCCATCTCTGGGAAACATACACATACACTCATTCACACTCATACACTACTGACAATTTAGCATACCCAATTCACTTGTACAGCATGTCTTTGGACTGTGGGGGAAACCAGAGCACCCAAACGCAGGGAGAACATGCAAACTCCACAAAGAAACGCCAACTGACCCAGCCGAGGCTCGAACCAGCGACCTTCTTGCTGTGAGGTGACAGCACTACCTACTGAGCCACTGCGTCGCCGTTATATGTACAGTATACATGCGTTTATTTATTTATTTTTTAGTTTTTATCTATTTATTTATTTTTGTTATTGTTTAGTTTGTTTCTTTCCTTTTGTTGTTGTTGTTTACTTAATTTTTATGTCCATATGGTTCAGAGAGTAAGGAATGTGTTACCACCCAGTATTTCTTTCTTCAACATTGTGAAAATAATGTATAATGGTTTTTCTTTCCCTCACTTGTAATACACCTCTGATTGAGAATTGTCAAAAAAAGAGTTAAACTAAATACAAATGCATAATACAAATATAGTAAAAAGAATAAAAAAACATTGTGTAAAGCAAAATACACAATGTGATGACTTTCTGAAAATTCTGCCATCATTTACAGAAAGCTGAAGTTATCCACTTACTTACTCTTAAACTTAGCTGGGTATGTCACATAACCTGCTTTTTAGGCTACCCCTGGCTGTGTTCTACAGACTTAGGGTTTCTTGTTTGACTGTTTGCAGCATTTACTGTTTATTAAAAAAAATATTTTTACTCGCATTTGGACTCCACATCTTTTTTTCCAGTATGACAGAATGAACTGACCAGATTATGGATCCAGCAAATGCATCGAAACTCATTTTGAACACAGCACATCACACATCGACTGCCAAGATGAGCAGGCCACCAACCATTCTAGCCCTAGTCACCCAGGTGTCTGAACTCACCATACAGATTCATCGAATCCAGGCTGAGGTGATCCAGCCTCAGCCAACACATCTGGAGCCCAGATGGGTTCCACTTGGGCTGATAATATTGTCTTCAGGTTAGCCCAGGTGGATTAATGATGGGCCCTTGATGTGCACCATTTAGGGTGCAATTCACGTATACCACATGTCTTTGGACTGTAGCGGAAACTGGAGCACCCAGATAAAACCCACACAAACACGGGGAGAACATGCAAACTCCACACAGAAATGCCAACTGGCCCAGTTGCAACTGGAACCAGGGACCTTCTTGCTGTAAGGTAACAGTGCTAACCACTGAGCCACCATGCCACCCCCCCCCCTTTTTTTTTACAATAAACCCCCAAATACAAGTATTACGTTTAACCCACTAAAGTACAGTAAAATGTTAAATGTATTGCTTCAATGAGAAAATGACTGGTAGCTCATGCTTTCATTTATTGAAACATTTTTACAATGTTAGTTAAGCTCTGTGCATGAAGTAATGTTAACAAGCACAATTTTGTGTTTTAAGAATGCATTGGTTAATGTTGAACTATTCAATTCAATCCATGCTTATTTATAGCGCTGTTACAACATAGATTGTGTCAAAGCAGCTTAACATAGAAGTTCTAGTAATTTGAAAGTGTCAGTCCAGTGTTCAGAGTTGAACTTCAGTTTAGTTCAGTGTGGTTTCACTGCTGAAAGTCCAAACACTGAAGAGCAAATCCATCGATTCGCAGCTCCACAAGTCCCAACCAAGCAAGCCAGTTATTGATTTGTTATGATTAACTATGATTAATAAATGCTGTACAAGATTATTCATACTGTTAAATATATTAACTAACATGAGCTAATGGACCATTATACTAAATCGTTACCTTTTTGCCTTGAATGTGAAGCTCCGTTTACATTTTTCACTTTTGATTTTCGTCTATCAGCGACTCATCAAAGGGTCTTTGAAGATTTTGACAATGCAACAATTCGGTTCTCACGGGGGCCGTGTAACATTATTATATAGAAGATAATCTAAAGAAAAGTATTTAATGTAATGTGGAATGGTGGCATCTTCAAAAGAAACTTTAACTTTGCAGCTGTTTTAAATGTGCTATTAAGAACGATGAACCCGTTTGAAACCAAAATCACTTTTTAATCTTTTTCTGCCCTCTTGAGGTTGAAAGATACACATGCAGTCCCTTCTCTTCCAGTAATGTCTGACTTCTCGAGAAGTTGAGGTACACGTCAGAAAGGAACCTGTACTTGTGAGCGGACGTGTATAGTGACCTCAGCAGTTTGTGCGTATCAGCTGACATACATAAAAGCGAGAAGACATGGAACGCGGTAAGACTTGCCGAAAAGCCGCAACGTTTAAATGGGATGGAATCTATCGATTGTGTTACTGAATCTAGACTTTATAAAAAAATATACATATATATTTAAAACGACTGAATAGAATTAAATTCACTGTCACTATTCTTGAAAAAAGAATCATTGTGATCTGCTTCAGATTCTCTGTAGCGCATATAGTTTTGCATTGCACTGCATTGCTAATCGACGTCTGGGCTGTTGGGGTAATCAAGAAAGCACCATGAAATAATAATAATTCAAATAGATCTGAATAGCGAAACACAAGTGAAAAAGCGTTTTAAAAACCATTAAGCCTATGACAAATATAGGGGTGGTTATTCAGAAATTAAAAATACATTAATTAAATGAATGAATTAACAAAAAGTACTATATAGATGTAGGACAGAAACCAAACAGTGCGTACAGATTTACGCACACTTTAATTTTATATTTACTGTATAATAGCATGTGCATGTCAAATGAAAAATCTTAATACATGTTGAATGAAGTTAACACATGCAAAATGTTTGAAAAGTGCCCAAATTTTTTTGATCTCAGTCTTTGACATCTGTCTGCTCATATGCAGGTTTCTCTCTTGCAGGACCATCTTCTAATCCTCGTAAACGGCAGGTGCGATTTTCAGCACGTCATGACATCCTGCTCCTCCGTGAAGTGATAGCACAGAATCCTTTTACTTCTAAAGAGTCAGGCCGGATCTGGGCAAGGGTGGGTGAAATTATTACTGCAACCCTGCAGGATGAGAGCTTTGAAGTGGATGGACGCAGATGCAGAGAGAGGACCATGCTGCTTCTTGATTATTATAAAAAACAGGACTTTGCTAGTCTGCGCAGGTTAGAAGAGGTCACATTCATTTTATAAGCTACAATAAGTTATTTTTTCTGTTGAAATGTAAAGTGAAATAAATAAAAATAATAAAAGAAAAATAATATTTCTGGTTTAAGAACATAACAGAAAGCTCAAATTAAATACTGCATAAAATGTTTAAGAAAAAATATATAGGTTTACTATTAGTGACATTTGTTTACATACAAACGGTAAAGGGTTAGTTCACACAAGCATTTAATTTGTGGGTCACACTTTATTTCAAGGTACTTAAAAATAGACACATCCTTTGTAAGTACTAACAAACAGCCAATATTTTAATAATAGGCAGGTAATAAGCCATTAGTTAAGTGTGGAAATTGGTGCTTAAACTAAACTTTTAAGTCATTAAAAATCCCTGTTTATCCTCTGAATACAAATAAAGATATTTTAGATGAAATCTGAAAGTACCCTTGTCCTCCATAGAGACAGCAATTTTCTTGTCTCCTTCAAAGTCCAGAAAAAAAATTCCTCAAAAAAGACCATATGCAAGGTATACATCAGCAGTATGACACGCATAAAGGGCATAGTGCTCTTGTAAATACACACCGTGTACTTACAATGAGAAGAAAGATCTTTTGAATAAAGTTATAATTTTTGTTTTATGTGTGAACAAAAGGATTCTCATAGCTTCATGATATTCCAGTTGAAGCGCTGGAGGCATATGGCCTATTTTGAGAATGTTTTTTTTTGCTATTTATCTGGACTAAATGAGCCGAGACCGTTGCTGTCTATGCTGTCTAACTGTCAGATTTATTCTAAAATATCATCATTTGGGGTGACGCAGTGGCACAGTAGGTAGTGCTGTCACCTCACAGCAAGAACGTCGCTGGGTCGCAGGTTCAAACCTTGGCTGGGCTGGATCAGTTGGTGTTTCTGTGTGGAGTTTGCATGTTCTCCCTGTGTTCATGTGGGTTTCCTCTGGGTGCTCTGGTTTCTCCCACAGTCCAAAGACATGCAGTACAGATAAATTGGGTAAGCTAAATTGTCCGTAGTGAATGAGTGTGGATATTTCCCAGAGATGGGTTGTGGCTGGAAGAGCATCCACTGCATAAAATCATGCTGGATAAGTTGGCAGTTCATTCTGCTGTGGCGACCCTGGATTAATAAAGGGACTAAGCTGACAAGAAAATGAATGAATGAATGAATATCATCATTTGTTATTCGAAAATGAATGAAGGTTTCAGAGGTTTGGGTGGGTCAATTAATAAAATTAGTTTTCATTTCTGGGCAAACTAACCTTTTAATAGGGTCTGATTTGTTGGTATACAGGTTTGGTACGGAGCGCCTCTATGCACAAAAAGAAGACCTACTGCATGAAGTGCTAGAGTTGGAGGCAGAGAAGAACCTTCTGACAAGTGGAGAAAGTAAATATCATGATGAAGAGCTCAGAAAAAGAGCACTGGAGGAATTATCATTGCCAGAGCCTGACAAAACAGCTCCACCCACTGGTAAGGAATTCTTAGTTAAGAAGTTATTCTAACAAAAGGCCACACACTCACCAGCCACTTAAAACTTAATATATCTATTCAACTACTTATTAAGTCAAATATTTAATACCCCAATTAACTTTATTTATAAACCACATTTATAGAGTTTAACCTCATATAAGTGCTGTATAAGAGATAAAAAGGAAAACGGAGAGTGAAGAAGAGAAAAAAAAAGATAACCATAGTAATAAGAATAAGTAAAAGCAACAATACCCATCAATTATTTACAATTAAAAGCACAAGAGAAAAGATGTGTTTTTAACTTTTGGATCTACTTTAATATATTGGACCTACTTCTGCAAAAGCTCTGTCACCCCTATGCTGCAGGCAATGTCGCTTTATTGACAAAAGTGGCCTATTAAGATTCTAAGGGGTGAGTAGTCCAAAAGATATCCCAGGGCTAGATTATTGCAAGCTTTGTAAATGAATAACACAATTTGGTACACTGTTAAAAGAAAACCCGTAAAATTTTTGGAAAAATACCGGCAGCTCTGGTTGCCAGGATTTTTCTGTAAAAAATACGGAAGTTTATAAAACTGTTTAAATTTACAGAAAATAACCGTATTTCATGAACTGATACAATGTTTAGTTCACAAAAACATAGCTTAGTGCATAAAAACGTAAAGTCATTCAATGCACTAATGTGTTCATGTGTGTTTACAATTAGCAAACAGATATTCACTACATAAGTAACTACACAGTTAAACTTAAACAAAAGAAGAGGCAGCATACATCAAATTCTCTTAGTTCATCTTGGACTTGCACCCAGATGCTACTATCCTTCACAATGGTGACACAAAAACCTTTTTACAGTGTTTAGCAGTTTTTTTTCTTGAGTTTACGGTAAAATACTGGCAGCTGTGGTTGCTAGTAATCTGCTGTTTTTAACGTTTTACGGTCGTAAATTCATTTTACAGAATATTTCCATTAAAAATATATTCCACAGTCTGTATTTTTCATCGAACACATTTAAACCCCTTAAATCCCATAGCAAAATCCTCACTTATGTCCTCACTACGGAGGGGTGAACACTCAGACAGTGATGAAGTTAATGAGATAATTAAGTGTCTAATTAAAGGAGGATTGAGAATTTTTGATGAACAACTGTTAACAAGCAGAATCACTGAAGAAATTAAAACACAAAACACACACAGCCAAAACCAAAGATGAAATACTGAGAATAAAACTCTAAATAAAATAATAATTAATAAAAAATAAAACAAATTGCACAATAAAAATGTAATTTCTCAAGATCTCAGCAGAGATCATTAAACAACTCCACAAACATCAGGAGCTTCACTTATTATTGGCTTTATTTTTGTCACATGAACAAAAACTCTTAATTAAATTTCTGTTGTTCATTTGGAGTCACCATGATGGAGGACAGAGTCTGCTTTAGTTGGGCTCTTCAACTAGTTGTTCTAACACTACTTTTTATTTTGGCTGCTATAATTAATTGTGTTAATCACATTATTTGTATAGCATGAAAAGTTAAAAACAATAATAAGTATAATAAAATTTTGTTAAAACTTAAGAAGAGCACCCTCACCTGCTTGTGCACTCATTGAATTTCTTGTTAATTATAAGAGAGAAATAAATACCAAATGTAAATGAAACCACTTGACCTACAGCAGCCAACACCTGTTTACCAGTTCTAAATACACCATTCACAATGAGAATGTTTGATCTATGGCAGAACTTAAAACACACAGACATTAACAATTAGTTTCTAAATCTCAGCAATGGTGACAAATAAAAAATAAAAATCTAATAAAAATACCAGAACAATAAAAACACTCTACTGAAATATTACACCCGAAGAACAAGATAAAATAAAGGAAAAGAGATTGTAAGAACTTTAAGCTGCATTATATATTCATGTTGCAATGCATGCTGGGATTTTTGTACTATGCTGGCACCCAGCATGCATTGCAGCATAATTGAATTAAGCAGCTTTTTTTTTTTTAGAAACCATGGTTGAGGTTCATATCCTGAATCTTGATGTCTGTGTGTCATAATGTGCAGTTGGCGATTTCAAGGTTTTGTGTATGAAACTAATTAAACTTAAATTTTTTTATTAGTTACTCAATTGTTTGTTGAACCTCCATGGGAAACTGTAATACATACAAAACAATTTCAAATAAAATTGTTTTCTATGGCTGAGCTTATTAAATACTAGAAATTTTATGTAATGATCTGTAACGATCAAGTACACAGTATAGTTTCTCATTGCCTTTCTTGCTATAACTGATGAGATTCAGAAGCACAGTTATAACAGCCAAAGAAACATTAAGTTAGAAGAGTGAAGGTTCAAGAGCACAACTAAAGCAGCGTCTGATCTCCATGATGGTGAGGTCAAATGAAACATTTTCAATAAAAATATAAACCTCTGTTATTATCAAATATTCTTTTAGATATGAGAGAAATGAAGTCAAACTGTAATCAGTGAAGCTGCTAATGCTGTTGTTTAATGGAGTTGTTTAATCCTCTGTTTTAATTCAGCTGGTTTGGTGTGAGGCTGTGTCTGTAGTTTTATTCTTGTTCTTTCCTTTGGTGATTGGGCTTGTTTAACAGCAGGTGTCCATCAGTGTCTGAATTCACTCATTTGTGGTCATTCACTTTGTCTAGTGGACTAAACTAATTGACTAATTTAGGGACTAGTGAATGAGGGTGTGTGGTGAGATGTCAGACACTCTGATTAGTTTCTCGAAAACAAAGGTTTAATCTGTTACAGTTATTTTCCGTATTTTGTACAGAAATGAGCCGTTAATCATTTAACAGGTTTTTACTGTAGATTGTACAGACTTTTACTGCTAAAATCACAGATATTTTTTACAGTGTAGTCAATTCTATAGTAAACTGATCAATGAGAGCATAGAACTGTGTAATATGGTAATATTAATAAGGGTGGGGTGAGGTGGTGTGTGTTTGTTTTTTACTGTGCATGTATTGGAATGGCTAAATGCAGACCCAAATTTCTCATTCCTTCACAAACTAATTATTTACTACATGTAAAAGTAAATTTTTAGTATACTCATAAGTGCACTTGATGTATAATAGAAAATTACAACATAATATATAATATAGTTAAATACATTAATACATTAAACACAGACAGTTTTAAAGCAGTCATTCTTGAATTCACTGGCCACAGCATGGCCTTTGAGTTTTTTCCAATTTAAAGCAATAACACACTTTGCTTGGAGTAAACTAAAATCTAATAGTTTGCGTTTGCTTGTGTTCAGATCTAGGTTTACAGCGTATATATGAAATAAACATAATTTGGGAATCAAATGTACATATTCTTTAATTAATTCACCAATCATGATAAGAATCTCTTTCCAAAATTTTTGGATCTCATTGCACTCCCATACACAATGATAAAAGGTACCCACTTCTTCATTGCACTTTGTACAACTATTAGGAATATTTGGGTTAAATCTGGTGTAATGTAAGTTCGTAGGAGCCATTTATATTGCAGTAATTTACAACTTGTGTTAATAGTATTATTTTGGGCAAATCTTCTTGAAGATAATTTTTCCATGCTGATAAGTAGGATAAGGAGTTATCTTTTGATCCCTCTAAGAGTATATTATAAAACATTGATAGATTACCCCTATCTTTTATATGTTTTATAGTGTGACCTTCTATGACAGACAATGATATTTTTGAATGCGTTTTAATTTCTGAATGTATAAATGTGTTTGTCAGTTTTGTCCTTTAAAGAATAGCAAGGAGACTATAAATAGCCGTGTCTGGTTTCCTCTCGCAAGTGCCTGTTTATGCTGTCTACATATTTGACAGAAAATTGTACGTAATTTATGTTGAATTTTATTTGCGCAGAGCGTGAGACAGAGCTGAAAAGTATGTTTAGGGCTCAAAATTAACTCTTTTACTTGGTAGCACTTAAACAATTTACCAACCAAAAATGAATGAGCACCACTGCAAATTGTATAATAAAGGATTTATTGTATTTGAAAACAACAATTAGGACTAACAAAAATTAGAAACAACTAACTAATTCTGTGATGATTATTGATATTTGCACAATAATTGCAAAATAAATGTCTAATAATTTTTAATATTAATGATGACGATGATGTCAATAATACTAACAATTAATTACATTTCTCATGATCATGCTGCCTTAAATGTGCTTGAATGTGAGTTATCTGCTATATAAAGTCATATTGTTACATTATGAAAAATACATTTATGGTTTGCCTTAAACAAAAATGAAGCATTGCAGTAAGAAATGTTCATTTTGCACTATTGTTTTTATACGCATGTCAGTTTAATAAACAAATAATATTTCTGTTACAACACAAAAATAAGATTATACTATATCATTAAATTCAAAGCTGAAAGCTGCACAGCAGTCATCAGTAACTAAATAGAAAAATAATATTCATGTCAAGAAATAACGGACAAATCGATGAAAAGGCACTTTTGCCACTCTTGGTTTTGGTTTCGGTTTGTGTCATTTTAAATGCTCAGTTTCCTTATGCTCTGATTTACATTTTTCTGTTTTTGTGGAAAAAAGCAGGTGAGTCTGCCAGCCTAATATATGAGCGGGGCAGGGCAGGACTCTTACGATGACCACCGTTGAAATACCATTCTTTGACATGAGCCGCAGTTTCACTTTAAACCTGAAGGCGAGCATCTTTGGTTGTGATGTGTACAGTGTTAAATACTATATTTAGCGGCCATTTGCGCTGAACATGCAGTGAATGCAACACATCGAGATTCAGGTCATTAAAACAGCTGATCCCCTCAGAGTCTTTTTGCACTCTCTCCGAAAACACTCTGCACACTGGCATATCAACATTCACCACATGATCACTCTCATTAACGCCATTATTTGTAACTTTGGGTGGGTTTGCAAACCTGTGTACTTTTCATCGCGTCTTACTCAAACTTCAGCCGTTTGCATTACCTGCGGTCATACAAGCTCTGTTATCTGACAGCGTAAAGCCTTGAGTGATTGACAGCTAATATGAACCAATATAGCGGCAGGGAAGAGTGATTTAGCACATTTTTTAGAAAAAAATTCAAAACAGGTACACTGTAAAAAAATCCAACTTACAAATAGTTAACTCAGTTTAAAATTGTAAGTTGAATTTACTCATTAAAATGACTCAGCTGCATGTTTGGTACTGTTTGTTCAATGAAAGTAAAATATTCAGTTGAGGAGACTTTACATTTTTATTTCTCCCTATCTTCAAAAAATAAAAAGTTGAGTTAATTTTAAATTTTTAAAGCAACCGGCTGCAAAGAAATTTTGAGTTTATTAAGCTTCAGTGTTTGAAGTTGTGCCAAATTGTTCCATAAAGTATACTTCACTGAAAAAATTGTCTGTGACTTTAACAGTAAGAGTCTGTATAATCTACAGTGAAAACCTGTTAAATGATTAACGGCTCATTTCTGTACAAAATACAGAAAATAGCTGTAACAGATCTAACCTTTAGTTTCGAGAAACTAATCAGAGTTTCTGAAATCTCACCACACCCCCTCATTCACTAGTACCTAAATTTGTCAATTAGTTTAGTCCACTAGACAGAGTGAATGACCACAAATGAGTGAATTCATACACTGAAGAACACCTGCTGTTAACAAGCACAATCACTGAAGGAAAGAACAAGAAATAAAACTATAAAGACACCCTTTCCAAACCAACTGAAATAAAACAGAGGATTAAACAACTCCATTAAATAACAGCATTAGCAGCTTCACTGATTACAGTTTGACTTCATTTTTCTCATATCTGCAAGAATATTTTTTATTGAAAATATTTCATTTGACCTCACCATCATGGAGATCAGAGGCTGCTTTAGTTGTGCTCTTGAACCGTTACTCTTCCGTCTAATTGTTTCCCTGGCTGTTATAACTGTGTGTTTGAAATGCGCCAGTTAAAGCAGGAAAGGCAATGCGAAACTGTGTCCTTGATAAGAACAGATGTAATTTCTAGTATTTAACAAGTTAAGCCATAGGAATAGTTTGATTTGGTGTTGTTTGGGATATGTTACAGTTCTCCATGAAGCTTTAACAAACAATTGAGAAATTAATAAAAAATTAAAATTTAATTAGTTTTATGCACAAAGCCTTGAAATCTCCAGCTGCACATTATGACTAGGGATGGCTGACGTGAAACTGACGTTTCGACACAGTGTCGAGATCCCGAAGCGCAAGTGTTTTGAAACACTGCACCGAAGCATAGTCCGAAACACCCAGGTCACGTGACAAAAGTGTTTCGAAACACTTTGTCATGTGACTAAAGTGATTCAAAGCATCGATCAGCTCAGAAGCTTTCGAGACCTGGCGAATGCGCATTTGACTGACAGGGTCTGACAATTCTTCTGTCTGTTATGGCCTAGTGGACCGTGCGTGTGCATGTTGTAACAGAGCTTCAAATTTCTTTTGGTTTCAAATCCTGACTTGTACAAATACTCAGAAATCACGATTTTATGTATTTTAATCATGTTACTGTT
Organism: Danio tinwini; assembly: GCA_903798205.1. Classification (NCBI taxonomy): domain Eukaryota; kingdom Metazoa; phylum Chordata; class Actinopteri; order Cypriniformes; family Danionidae; genus Danio; species Danio tinwini. Next base: position 1,653,322 of record CAIGQZ010032936.1, read on the forward strand.
TTATTATGTAGTCTAAAATAGGATACAGCTGCTGATACGCCATCAATACAGCATCGTTTTTGTAACACTGTAAAACAATAATTAATTTTTTACAGTACTCTGATGGTTGGGTTTAGGTTTTGGGTAGACATAAATAAAATACAATAAATGGGAAATTTAATGAATAATATAAATAATTCTTGTTCACTTCTGGCCACAACCGTGTCTGATCTAGCAACAACCCTGTTTTTTGACCAAAACAAGACATTTATTTACAAAGTGTTTATTCAGATGCCAGACCAATGTTGAAAGAAAACGATACAAGAACAGAGCAATTCAAGCTGATATTAAAGCATTTCAAAAGAGCTGTCTCAGCCTGGATTTGAACCCAGTATGCCGACATGGTAGTCAGGAACCTTAACCGCTCCACTAAACCACTTGCTTATAAAACTGTTCTTTGCTGATGCTGTTTCAGTGCAATACATAAAATGACCACTAAGTGTCACCATAGAGTGGGGTTTTAAAACATTTCGAAGCTTCGACACATTTGCTTCGACTGTTTCAGTGTTTCACGAAGCCTCAACCATGGTTGCTATAAAAAAGCTGGTTAATTCAATCATGCTGCAATGCATGCAGGGTGCCAGCATAGTACAAAAATCCCAGCATGCATTGCAGCATGAATATATCATGCAGCTTAAAGTTCTTACAATCTCTTTCTTTATCTTTATTTTATCTTGTTCTTCAGGTGTAATATTTCAGTAGATTGTTTTATATTGTTCTGGGCTGATTTAAATTTTTTATTTGTCACCATTGTTAAGATTCAAAGACAAATTGTTGATGTCTGTGTGTTTTTAAGTTCTGCCATCGATCAAACATTCTCATTGTGAATGGTGTATTTAGACCTGTCAAACAGTCTTTGGCTGCTGTAGGTCAAGTGGTTTCATTTACATGTGGTATTCATTTATTTCTTATAACTAACAAGATATTCAATGAGTGCACAAGCAGTTGAGGGTGCTTTTGTTATCAAAGTTAATCTTACCGGACTTGTTGTTTTTTTCTTTTGGCATTACATGCTATACAAATAGTGTAATTAACACAATTAATTACTGCAGCCAAAATAAAAAGTAGTGTCAGAACAAATAGTTGAAGAGCCCAACTAAAGCAGACTCTGTCCTCCATCATTGTGACTTCAAATGAACAAAAGAAATTTCATTAAGAGTTTCTGTTCATGTGACAGAAATAAAGTCAAAGGTCAACAATGAGTGAAGCTCCTGATGTTTGTGGAGTTGTTTAATGATCTCTGCTAAGATCTTGAGAAATTACATTTTTATTGTGTAATTGTTGTGTAAAATGTTTTATTTTTTATTAATTATAATTTTATTTAGTTTTATTTTTAGTTGATTTCATCTTTGTGTTTCATTTTTTTCAGTGATTCTGCTTGTTAACAGTTGTTCAACAATAATTCTCAATCCTCCTTTAATTAGACACTGTTTGAGTGTTCAACCCTCTGTAGTGAGGACACTAGTGAGGATTTTGCTCTGGGATTTAAGGGGTTAAATGTGTTCAATGAAAAATACAGACTGTGGAATGTATTTTTAACAGAAATATTCTGTAAACTAAATTTATGACCGTAAAATGTTAAAAACAGTAGATTACTGGCAACCACAGCTGCCGGTATTTTACCGTAAAATCAAGGAAAAAAACAGCAAAATATTGTAAAACGTTTATTGTGTCACCATTGTGGAGGATGTCTGCGTGCAAGTCCAAGATGAACTAAGAGTATTTGATGTTATGCTGCCTCTTCTTTTGTTTAAATGTTACTGTGTAGTTACTAATGCAGTGAAAATCTGTTTGCTAATTGTAAACACATATGAACACATTAGTGCATTGAATGATGTTTTAGTGAACTAAATATTGTATCAGTTCATGAAATGTGGTTATTTTTCATAAATTTTAACAGTTCTATAAACTTCCTTATTTTTTACGGAAAAATTCTGACAACTTCCTGTATTTTTCTGTAAATTTAACAGATTTTTTTTAACAGTGTCAACTTAAACCAGTCTTTTCGGTCAACTTAAAAAAATAATTTGGCACAACTTCAACCACTGAGTTTAATAAACTCAAAATTTCTTTGCAGCTGGTTGCTTTAAAATTTTAAGTTAACTCAACTTTTCATTTTTTACAGTGTAGCACTACAACCATTATATGCAGTCGCACAAATGCTCCCAAATGTATTATAAGGTAGCATATTAAAATTCGGGTGCATATGCGACCAAAATGGTCGCAATTTCTAGCCCTCCATGCCGTTGTGTAAATAAGATATTACATACAGCTATTTAGCTTATTAAAAGTTGTGATCTGGCTCTATAAAAAATAAAATTAACTTGACTTCAAGGGGGGCGGGATAAGCCGCTGGGAGGGCGGGGCGCCCACCTAATATAATGGTAGGGGAAACACTGAACTGGGGGTGGAAGTGGAATTGACTGTAAATTCTTTAGGGCAGTGGTTCTCAAACTGTGGTACATGTACCACTAGTGGTACGCAGGTTTCCTTCTAGTGGTACGCAGAGTAATCACTGAATAATTAAAGTAAAAAAATTAACATACTGTTAACCATTTGACGCATATGATAACACGGATGGGATCAGTAAACTGATTTTAATAGGCTAAACCTTTTATTTTACTTTCAGTTTTTTAATGTTTGTTATGTATTCTATCATTTGAAGCTAATTTCCTCCCCATATTTGTAACGGTTGTTGGGAGCATATCCCATATTTTTATATCCCAATGTTGACAGGTATAGTTTAATCACTTGCTTTTCTGACGCACATTGCCTACTCTAACGTGTAGTAAGCAGATCTAATTTCTAATTTAAATATGTAAATCCAATTCATATATCTAAAATACAAGTTAATGTTTAGATTATATACAAATATATATATAAAAAAATGTATAATTATATTATATATTATATATGAATATGATGACATATAGCTTATATTTATGAGGTCCAAGGAACATTTCCAGGTTTTGATGAATAGGCTACTTTATGATAATACTTACCTTTAAGTACAGCAGGTATATTTTTACTTTTTAAGTACCCATTTTAATTAACTTTTAAAAGCACATTTTAAATTAAACGTTGAGGTTTTATTTATTTTAACCTGTAAGCACAGTACAGTGTTTAATGTTCAAACTGTTAATAACGTTTAAAGTGGCTGACAATAATAAATATTCATAATAAGATTAATTAATCTGCCACATTTTTTAACTGTGCAGAACTGTAACTGCTTAATTACACCTACTATGCTACTGTATTTTAATACCGGTCATTATGGTGATACTTGCACAGCAAAATCCTCAGAGTAAAATTTACTTAGTTCAGAGAACATTTAGTCCCTCTTTAAACTGAATAAAAAAAATTACTCAACAGCAGCGTTAAAGTTAATGAGACAGTGAAGGGATTATTTAAGAGATGATTGAGCACTGATGATGAACACCAAACAGGAGAAACACAAAACTACAACTGACTTCAGTCACAGTTGTGAATGAAATAAACTAAAATAAGACACGTTGAACCTCTTAAAATTTCAGCAGAGCATCAAGCAACTCCACAAACAGCAGCTTTACTTATTAACAACCTGTTTGGCCTTATTTATGCCAGACTCTACAAAATTCTATATAGTGATATTATTAAGAACTAACTATAAATATTTTTTTTTTACAATAACAATAAAAAAACACCACTTTTTGTAAGCTGTCACCATTGAGGAGAACAGTAGTTGCTTTACTTGGGCTCTGACTCGATTACTAGTGCTAGTTTCTCTTTGTTTGCCAAGTAGTGCATTGTGGCAATTGTGCTCTGGATAATTGATTCTGTGGTGATTTAGTCACTGGTCAAATCAGTAAAATTTGTATTGCCCTATTAAGTTTGAATAGTGTTTTATCACAAATGTAGCACATATCAAGAAAATAAAGCTACTGATCATAAAACACATTGGACGTCTGAAACACTCAAAACACACAGACATAAAGAATCAGCTTATGCTTCTCATCTATGGTGAGTTTTTTCCCTACAGTGCATGCTGGGAACTATGGATGACTGTTGTAAGATTGCATACACTGCAGCCATAAAAAAAAAAAATCTCTAACCACTGTCGAGATAGATACGTTGATTATTGATGTTTGCATCTCTAAAGTGATTCAGATGGTTAATGTGTTTTTTTTTTTTTTAAATGTATACAACCATAGCAGAGGTTCATTCTATTGAAAAACACTGAATTTAGTTTCTTATATGATAAACCATCTTTTAATCACCATTTGCAAAATCAAACATAACCTCTTATATTGTAGCTCTTATAAAGAATAAGAATCAATACAGGATCAGTCAACCTGATCATATTTGCACTCTTTACACTTGTTATAGCAAGCAAAGAACAACCAACAATAAATTTTTTTTTTTTTATCAAATAGCCCAAGTAAATTAACCACTTTTCTTCACAATGGTGACATCTGGGAAAAAAAACATGTTTTTATTTTTTTATTTTTAAATGTAACTAACTAATACAGTTAATTCTCAATAAATCTCATATGGACTTTTGTGAACATCTGACAGAAATAAAGTCAAACAGGTAAGCAACGAGCGAAGCCACTGCTGTTTCTTTTCTGTTTTTGCTTATTAACAGCAGGTGTTCATCATCAGTGCTCAATCACCACTTAAATAACCCCATCATTGTCTCATTATTTTTAACTCTGCTGTTAAGTAAAATTTACTCAATTTAGAGAGGGACCAAATGTTCTCTGAACTGAGTAAATTTTACTCTGAGGATTTTGCTGTGTGGAGAGACATTTTTTTTCTAAGGTGGTACTTGGTGAAACAAGTTTGAGAACCACTGCTTTAGGGGAATTGGAAAACTGCATATGGGACAAAGACTTTTCCCTTTCGTATCTGTTTAAGAATAGCAAGGCACTTTTATTATTATTAACTTTGTAGCCAGAAAACTCCTCAAATGTTATTAGTATATTATTAAGCACATGTATAAAAGGCTCTAAATTTGTAAGAAAAACCACAATATCATCTGCAGTGATAAGTGGTGATCTCTCCCCTATTATTATACTTTTTATTTTGGGCCTGTTTCTAATTGTCATTGCAAGGGGTTCTATTGCAAGCAAGAACAACACAGAACAATGGACACCCTTGCCATGTACCTCTATCAAGTCTAATGTTAGTTGAAATTTGATTATTTGTAATTACGTCTGCCTGTAGCTCATTATTGAGCAGATGGATCCATTTTAGATATCCATCCCAGAGCCCAATTTTTTTAAGTTTCGAAAAGGTAACCCCATTCAATCCTGTCGAAGGTTTTTTTTCTGCATCCAATGACAGGATTGCATGGTCCTTGTTTTTTTATATAATCAAGACTCTGCATATGTTATGAAGAGCTTGTCTTCCAATCACAAATCCATTTTGGTCGTTCATAATAAGATTGGGTTTCTAGTCTTTTGGTTAGGGCCTTACAAAGGGCCTGTTTAGTGTCACAGAACATTAAAGATATAGGTCTATAAGACGACTTTTCATTTGGGGGTTTGCCTGGCTTTAATATAAGAGTTATTAATGCTGATCTCAAAGAGGGAGGTAGAATGCCTTTTTCTAAAGATTCATTAAACACTTCAAGCAAGTGTGGTATTAATTTGTTTGTAAACATTTTATAAATTTTGACTGGCAGGCCATCAGGCCCAGGAGCTTTGCCAGTTCTAATGCCCTGTAGTGCCTCTAGGAGCTCTTCAATGCTTTCAACAATACACTTTGCATCTTCTGGTAATTTGGGGATTTGAAGATTATTAATTAATGCATCTTGTCTCTCTGGAAAACATTCTGACTTATACAATTCTTCATAATATGCTCTTAATGTTTAATTTATTTCCTGTGGATCAACAATTATATCTCCATTCTCTTGAGTTTGTGAGCTAATAGCTCTGTCTGTATTTTTTTTTTAATTCTCCATGCCAACATTTTTCCTGTGTTTTCTCCCTGAACATAGTAAGATTGTTTTAACCACATTAAGTTCTTGGCTACTTTACTAGTTGTAAATTAATTGTATTGGGCTTGTAAAGCAAAAATTATTTTTATTTAACAGGATCGGTATTAATACAAATATATTGCTGTAATGTTTTGATTAGTTTTTTCCAATATTTCAAACTCTGAGAGATATATTTTGGATCTATATCTTGTATAGCTTAATATTTCCCCTCTAATATAAGCTTTGAAGGCTTCCCATTTTATCGAGGCATTTGTCTGATTAGTGTTAATTTGAAAATATAGATCAATTTTACTATCTAAAAATTTAACAAAATCAGGGTCTGAGAGCCACCTCTTGGAATCGAAATCTAAAAGGGGAGAAAATAAGGCTATTAATTTGAATCTTGAATGTAATTGAAGCATGATCAGACAGTAAAATACTGTCATACCAGCATTTACTTACTTTTAAAACTAGGCTGTTTGAAATAAAAAAAAAAAAAATCTATCCTTGAGAATGTTTTATAAGTATTAGAAAATCATAAATATTATTTTTTGTTGAATGAATACCTCCACATTGCAATCAAATTCAAATCATTCATATACCTTGCAATATATTTTTTAGGCTGTTGATATGTATTATCAATTCCTGATGAGCGGTCCAATAGTGAATTTTGCACACAGCTGAAATCACCCCCAATTATGTAATGTCCGGTATAAGATGTAATTGTGAGAAAGAAACTCTGAAACAAGTTATTTTGTGATTTTATGATTGCATTATTAAGTATTATGTATCTTCCCTAATGGGTCTATATGTTGGCTTTTTAACTGAAGTAGGATTGACTTATGTATAAGTATCATGACTCCTCTGGCTCAGGAAGTAAAGAAAGCATTGAAAACCATCTTTTAATAACTCTGACAATATCTTCCTTTAGTAAATGTGTTCCTTTAGTAAATGTCCTGTCAGAAAACAATGTTTGCTTTCATTTGTTTCAATCATCCTAATATTTGTTTATGCTTCACCAATTTATTCAGTCCTCTTACATTCCAGCTGCAGATGTTTATTTTTGAGTTACTGAACATTTATTGTGTAATGTTACCCTGTAAACATGGATGATTCTGAATGCACATCGCAAAAAAAAAAAAAAAAACAGAAAAAAGGATGAACACTAACCCTCAATGCTACCCCCCAAATTAAAGCATTTAGAACCCCTAAACTTAAACTTCGGTTATGACCGAAGTTTAATAAATACAATTTCTCACTCATACATAAAAATGGAATGAGAAATTTGGATTTGCATTTAACCCTTCCAAGTGCACGTGCAGTAGAAAACACACACACCCCACCCCCAAATACTCGAACAATTGGAGCACAAGTCTGACTTTATAACTAATATAGTGTAGTTTCTGCTGTCATACTGCAAGTGTACTTGTAAGTGTTCTGTTAGTGAACTCTTAGTTAACTAGTAGTGCACAGACATTAGAAATTAGAACTAGAGATAGTTTGTCATTAAAGACAAGGTGTTCAATTTGTAAAGCTAGTTTGGAATCAGTTGAAGTAATCACTGAGCATTGTTTTCTCAGAAAAAATGCATTGGTACTAAAGTAAATTACTTGTGGGTTTTGAAGATGCTCGTAATTTATTTGTAATAAAAATAAAGCTTTAAACATTAATCAACATGTAATGAACTTACACAGGCATATACTTAAAGTTTACTAAGTGTACTTACAATTGTTCAATTATAGAACCTAAAAGCACATTAAGTACCCCCAAAATTATACTGTAGTATAATTAAATTATGTTTAAAATATAGCTGGTACAAAATTAGCTGTTCCTAAATAGCCCAATTCATTAACAGCAGCAGATGCCCATCCAGCCTCAACCCAGTACTGGGAAACACCCATACACATGCACAGTCACACACATGCTCTTACACTACAGCCAATTTAGTTTAACCAAATTACCTATACTGCGTGTCTTTGGACTGTAAGGGAAACCAGAGCACCTGGAGGAAACCCATGGGAACACAGGGAGAACATGCAAACTCCATACACAAACGCGATGGAAGCGTGACGACAGGGGTTAACTTTATTAAAGACTGGTCAGACAGGCAGTAGTCAAAAACCAGCATATTTAGTGTAGGAAATAATCCAAGAGTGTAATCCCAAAAACAGTCAAAAGTTCAGGGCAGGCGGCAAAATAACCAAAACACAATATAAACAGTCCAAAGATAAAAAAAAAAAAACATAGGAAGACAAGAAACAAGGAATGAGCATTAAAAAATGACAGCAACTGCTAGACAAGACTCAGCAAAGTGTGTGTGAAAGTGAGATGTAGATATATATTCCCTGTAATCAATGAAGATGAACTTAAGCTGTGAGTGTGTGACAGTGTCTAGATCTTTGTCATCTGCAACAGTGCAAACACTTCTAGGAGGTGTAGTTTGGCTAGACATAGGAAGTGATCTCCAGCGATGGCAACATTGCTGGCGATCACAACAGAATGTTAGTAGCTAGGGTCCTTTTAACTGTAAATACAATTGTAAGGTGTAAAAAGTAAAGTTTTAAATGTAAAAGTAAAATGTAAAATAAAATTTTACTTTGAAAACGGGAGATGCAGATTGTTTACTCTGCATTACTGAGCAATGATTGTGTGAGACTATGTTTAAACTTACATCAGGATGCAAAATACAGGATTAACAGACTTTAAATTTATTCAGCTCCACCCAAAAGAGTCATAAGGTATGTTTAAAGGTGCAAAATGTAATTTTGACACCCAGTGGTTGAAGTAGATATTGCACTCCTGGTTTAAAATACATTCTTACAAGGGCTCTCCTCTGATGACTCCAAAAAAAAATAAAAAAATTCAAAACCACATATTTAAAAACATAGTTCACCCAAAAACTAAAATTCTGTCATTATTTGCTCAGTCTTGATTTGTTCTGTTGTTTTAAGGACAAAATTATTAGCTACGGAGACGCATTGCTGCCACACACATATTTTTTTCCCACTCAGCTATGTCGTTACATCTTTTCTCGTAAAAACGAGATCTTTTCTCGTTAAAACGACATCTTTTCTCATAAAAACGACATCTTTTCTCGTTATAACGACATAATTAAGTCGTTATTTCGACATAGTTAAGTCGTTATTTCAACATAATTATGTTAATTTCTATATGAGCCACATAGCAGAATAAGACAGGTCAATGGGAATTTACCAGGCATATTCTTTCTTAGGCACTGATGTGTTCACTTGCTGTTCCATAATAATCCTTTGACATTAAATGTAACCCATAAATAGCTGTAGCATAGCCTAGTTTTTGCAAAACATTAATTAATTTATTTAGCAATTCTGTAATGTATTTATCACATTTGGTTTATATGTTAGATTTGTTGGTGGAAAGACAGAACATCCCGTTTCTACATCTATTCGCCTCCAAAATTGATTCCGTCTTTCCAACGCTCCATAGCACATGCATGTCAGTGCAAAAAACAATAAAATACAGCAAGACTAAAATATGGAAAAACTGACAGATGGTACAGCACTTTGCCCACTGTTATGATTATTAAGTTGGAATTGTTTTAAATTAGAATGCGCCTGTGTTGATTCAATAATTCTAATAATAATAATAATAATTTGTTCTTGTTGTAAATATTTTAGATGTTTAATTTTCTAGCAACACAACAGAACAACTTTGCTTTGTTTAACATATAGGCTATTAGCCCAATAAGAAACTCCTCGCTTGGCTTTCACCCGCTGCGCCTATTTTATTATTTCTTCACTATTTGTGTTGTTGTCGCTTGGTTCATTCTTCTTGATATGAGGATTAGTGCCTACTGCAGAATTAGTTAGACCAGGGGTACGTTTAAGAAAACCATAGTTAACTATGGTGGCAAATTTCGTCTTGCAAACTTAATACGTTGATTTGCCATTGACATTATATCCTACTTAATAATAATATTAATAATAATCAGAATCATAATTTTATTATTATTAATAATATTAGTATTATTAGTATTGATGTTAAGTAGGATTTTTTTTATTTCTTAATACATACCCTACTGTAAATTGCAACTATTAATGATTTATATGATTTATATATGAGGAGTGTTAGCTAAGTAGTTTTATGTTTTAGAATAGGACAAAAATATTTGTAAAGGAAACATTGCCCCTATATGTGCCATTTACATACATTTCAACTAATATGGAAAAAGTGCATGTTTTTACCAAAACTAATATTGGATTTTTTTGTACATTATATTTTTATATAAAAATGATGGTCATTTTCTCTAGTTGTTACTCCACCTCGCTTAGAGCGTCATTATGGAGGTTTAACTATTAATTATTATTATTATTAGGTTTAACGATTTGCGAAACACTGGTCACTACATCGTTCTTTTCACAAACGATGCTTCGCTATGATAGTTCAGCCACTAGATATGTCATTGCTTGGGAAACACACCCCTGGATTTCAAGTAAAAAGCTGGTCTAAAGTCCAGCGCAGCACATGTTAGTTATGCGCCTATGCAGATTCAAAAGCCTAATACACACAGGATGTGCAGCAATACACAAATATCCTTACATATAAAAAAGCATTAAAGTGTTACAAAAAGTATTATTTAAAATAAAAATATTATTTAAAATATTATTTAAAATAAAAAACACCTCCATGCCGCCTTTGTGTCCATGCCTTTTTTTAGAGTATTCATGAAAATTTGCATTTGTATAGTGTTATTATTATTAGCAGTATCATTTAGTATATGCATATTTATATTTGTTTTAATAAAAGCTAGTGTAGATTTGTCCACCTGTCGGGTTTTGGAGACCATATGGGGCATAAGAACAGGACATGTGTTTGGACAAACCTCAGTTTTTTGACCACACTTCGTTATTATTATTATTCATTTATTCGTTTGCTGGAAATTAGAACTGAATTTAGAAATAGTTTTGAAACAAATCTTTGCGCTTAACAAACGAAATTTAATATGTAAACAAATCTGTAATTGTACGCTTTATTTCCGGCAACTGGGGTTACGTCGTTGTTTGGGAAACGCATACCCGGTTTAAAAGTGTTCTCTCTAGAGTTTTTGTTCTTACAAGTCTCCATGTAAATAGCAAATGCACCATGGCGTGGCAACTGAGCCATTGGGCCCTATTTTAACAATCTAGGCGCAAAGTCTAGAGTGCACAGCGCAAAAGTATTTTACTATTTTAAGGTCGGAAAATTCCGCTTTGCGCTGCTGGCGCCGCATGGTCTAACATGGTTGAGTTTATTCTCTTAATGAGTTATATGTGTGTTTTGAGAATAAACCAATCAGAGTCTAAAAAAAATGGTCTAAAAGCTGACAGGTGATCAAAGCTAGGCTTGTTTTTAATAAAACAAATATAAATATGCATATAATAAATAATACTAATAATAATAATAATAACAACATTATACAATAGCAAATTGTCATGAACAAACTGAAAAAGCCCCCCGAGATGAAGAAGGCATGAAGGCAGTAGTTTTTATATTTATGTAGGCTAGAAAGTAAACATTTTTGTAATATTTTAATACTTAAATTTTTTTTTTTTTGTAAAGATATTTGCGTATTGCTCTACATCCTGTTAAGCAATGTTTAAGCGAGGCGCACAACTAACGCGATGTGCACTGGATTTTAGACTGGTCTATTAAACAGTCTATTCTAGTTTCTCAAAATAGCAATGCGCCTCAACACACCTCCTTTTTTTTAGACCAGAACGCCTATGAGCGCACATATGAGCACAAATGCATTTGCTATTTAAACAGCGAGGTAAAAAATGTCAAAATGACTCTCGCGTCATGCTGAAACAAGCAAACAACAGTAGTTTCTCTGTCGCAGATGCATCATTTGAACCACGTTAACGTAAAATGCCCATAATGATGCTCCAAACGGGTTGAAGTACCTTTAGAGAAGAACCCCATATTTTCTTTGTGCAAATTATATTGTTTTTTTACGCACACACATTCCAAAAAAAAAAAAAAAAAATCCAATATTAGTTTTGGTAAAAACATGCACTCGTTTTCCATATTAACTGAAATATATGTAAAGGCACATATAGGGCCTATGTTTCCTTTACAAATATTATTGAAAACATTACATATTCTATTCAAAATTAACATAAAATCACATATTTATTAAGAAATCATTATTTATTAAGAAATTAAATGTAATATTTAATAGGAAATGAAAAAAAAATCTTTAATACTTTACTACTAATAATAATAATAATAATTATTATTATTATTATATTGTTGTTATTATTATTATTAGATTAGATTAGATTAGATTAGATTCAACTTTATTGTCATCACACATGTACAACTACAAGGAAACGAAATGCAGTTTAGGTCTAACCAGGAGTGCAATAGC
>CAIGQZ010032936.1:1670707-1681532 GCA_903798205.1 Danio tinwini
CAGGAAAAATACTGCAAAATTGCAGAAACTGGAGAGACGCCGAGCCTGGCGATGTGTATGCGCCGCCATCTTGGTCTACCGACTATTATTATTATTATTAAGTAGGATATTGTTTATGTATGTTTTGAAAAGTCTACTTTTACATATTGACACATAAAAATCACTGCAGAAATGTGCTAATCAACAGGCCCATGTCATATATAAGGCTACATTTCTTAATAAATAACCTAAAATAAAAGCATTAACATATGCTATGTTTTTATAAGCTTTAGAGCAATGACCATAAAAACATAAACTAGCTTTGGAGACATAACATAAATGAAACATAAATTTGGATAGACGGAATCAACTTTGGAGGCGTGCACCCTTTCGAAAGGGTGCACAAAAAGTGGTACGGTACGGTTTGGTTTCGAACCGTATCGTACCGTATCACTCAGTGGAAACGGTCCTAAAAAGTGCATAAATAAATTATATAAGTATCCTTGATGATGTAACTATCCGTTTAAAATTACTGAAATGTTACTCAGCTACTCTACATATATTTTTTGCTGATGTCAACTAAAAGGTCAAACTGTTTCTTAGTAAACATTAATGATGTAGTTCTAATGATGTGTCTTACCCTCATGTCTTTGTGATAAGCCTTCCCTCAAGTAAAGTGGTTGATCCTCCATGATGACTTAGAGCAGGGGTGCTCAACCCTGGTTCTGGCGATCGACCTTCCTGCTGATTTCAGCTCCAGCCCTGATCAACCACACCTGAACCAATTAATTAGAACGTGAGGAGAGCTTGATAATTACAGACAGGTGTGTTTGATATGGGCTGCAACTGAAAAATGCAGGAAGGTTGATTGCCAGAAATAGGGTTGAACACCCCTGACTTAGATTATCACTGATGTCATTCTTGCCCTTAAAGACAAAACAAAGTTAGTTTGTCCAGGGATCTGTAAAAGGTTTGGAGCAGATTTTGATTTGTGATGTGGTGAAAGCACCTACAACAATTATTAGAAAACAGTGCTTCACAGTAGGTTTCGACCCTGTAAGTCTTCACAGTAGGTTTCGACCCTGTAAGTAATATCTAAGCATTAGTCGGTGCAAGAATATGCATAGAGAGTAGTTCACCGAAAAAATAATAAACCTTTTTCAAAACTTTTGTAGTTACTTTCAGTTTGATCCAAACCTGTATAAAAAAGTCATTCTTTTTTGAGTGAACTAATCATGTGACAGTGAGGAAACCAATATTTTTTATAAATAGTATGTGTATCCAGAAACATAGTTACTAACTTACTTGTGCTTCCTGAAACAAAGGTGGCTATCTTGACATAATGTGCTTTACAGACAATTCTTTTTTTTTTCAAGTTCATCAATCATTTAGATCCAAAGATTCCGAAGTAATTGAATTTTCAAACTAGCCTAAAAGCATACATTCACATAAAAGGATAGTTTTTAGTTCAAGGGTCAGTGACTAAATTTAGCATTGCTTTTCAGATAAACAAATATGTTAACTTAGCATGTTTCTTTAATATCTGCAAACATATTATGGTATTTTTATGCTTTAAAAGAGTCAAAAACTTATACAGTATACAGCACCTTGAATTGTATTTTATGTTAATGTATTATGTTTATCCTAAAATTTGATGCGTATGTCTAAAACACTTTTTTCAGAATCATTTTTCTGAATCATTTAGCATCACTCAGCTCAGCAGTTATCTGTTCATGCAGAGGTTGATATTAATTCCTGGATGTGTTTTCATTGACATTATAGCTTAAAATACTACACAATAGATCTCTATTGGTCTTTTTATCAAGTTTATTTAAAAATTAGCCTATATTTACAACAGATCTCAAGCGCAAAATAGGTTAATATTAAAGTCTGATGGGTTTCTCTCAAGAGAGCTTTTTTGACAAATTAAGCATTATATTGCCCATGTTCAGTGTATATCATGCTGTATGCATGTGTGTGTCTGTGAGAACTACAAGTCAGAGGAGAGCTCATTAATAATTAAGACAAAAAATATGGTCAATGTGGACCTTCTGATTTCAGGGGTATTTTATATAGTGATATATAAAACCATTTAATAAGATTGTTTTACTCACCTAAACCATATACCTACTATATAGATATCAGAAAACAACATATTAAGGTCAAGAGTCTTAGTGTTATTCTAAAGTCAGATATGAGTTTCAGTAGTCATGTCAAAGCAGTAACTAAATCAGCATACCAATCGATAAATTACCTAAGCGATATGTTGATAAACATGGCGACATGTTTATCAACATCCGAAAATCGTGATTTCATCTCCTCTTGTAGCCATTCCATGTGACGTGTGAACTCTTTGCTCAAGGATTCAGGTAACTTTCCCCCGGTTTGTTTGAAAAGTGATGGAAATTAGTGCAGGTCTCATTTCATCAGTTTATTCCTCCTGAAGTCTACTTAAATGCGTCAATAATTTCCTTGCATTCCAGCACATTTACATCTGCATGCACTTGTTTGTTTCATTGCTCATACCGCCAGGTATGAGGTTCTAATGAGAAATTCATCTGTCATTTCGTCAAATAGTCTTTGATTGTTCAGTTTCAAAAACTCCTTTATTTTTTTGTTAAGTTCAATAAAACGAACCAAGACTTGACGTCTTGACAGCCAGTGCACTTCGGTATGGAGGAGTGTCTGGTGCATCTCATCTTCACACAGCTCTGCTAAACAATCTTTAACAATCTTTATGACTGTTTTTTGAGAGATTCATTAAGTTCATCAGACAGCTGTTTGCTGGCCAGGGCTTGACGTTGTATCATACAGTGAAACACAAGACAGTGGGGAGCATACCTGCCAACATTTGTCACTGAAAATCCGGGAGAGGGGGGGTGTTAGGGGGGTGAGCAGAGCGACTGGAAGGGGTCTGTCGGCGATCTGGCGGTATTATGCCCCATTCACAGGGGGCGTCAGCTTCAACGCTTCCCATTCACTTTGAATGGGTGATGTCTGGCGTTGTTGAACTGCATTGTGGATCTATCGGCGCTGCTTTAGTGGCGATGATTGCTGCAGAAGTTGGGACTTTCTCAACTTTAAGCGCAGACGAAAGCGCCAGCCAATCAGATCGCTGTATACAAATACACCAGCTCAGACAGTAGCCAATTGCTGGCTAAATTCATTGGCTGACGCTGCTATGACGATCGCGTCAGCCCCAACTTCAGACACGCCCCCTGTCAAGCGTTGATGCTGAAGCCCCGTGTAAATGGGGTGTTACCAGATTGTACCAATCACCTGAGGACCAGGGGAAGGGGTTGGAATTCCGGGAGAAATGACAAACCATGAGGTGGGTCTGAAATACGGGAGACTCCCGGGAAAAACGGGAGTGTTGGCGGGTATGGTGGGGTGCCTTTTCCTTCAAATGTGCATTAAAGCCCTTATTTTTCCACATCATTAAAGCAGTTCCATCTGTGCAGCATGCAACTAAATTATTATACGGAATGTGATGTTTTGCGAAGTATGTGTCAATCGCGTGAAAAATATCTTCCCCTCATGTTGTTGTAAACAAATTAGTTGATAGAAGTATGTTTTGCTTTATTTTGGCATCTTCAAATGTACTGCACATATACATATCTTTAACTTTTCAACCAACGTGTTCTCAACATCATTTGCCATTCTGTCTTTTATTGTATTATTGGACAGAGGTACAGTTTTTAGTTTTGAAGCCACCTGCGCACAGCACATTATTTCTGCTATTTTTACACAAGCGGGTTTGAGCAGAGTTTGCCCGATGGTGTGAGCCTTTTTTGATTGGGCAATTAGAACAGCGCACTTAAAAGATGCAACCCTCGTCTGTCTATTGTCATTTCCAGCTCTAAAAAAAGCATCACTTATGTTATCAGGTCTATTTGACATAAGTTCTTTTTTCCTTAAGAAAAATTCTTTGGGTTAACCAACCATCTGTGGGTGTCTGGTGCTCTGATGTCTCTTTAGTTTGCAGGGCTTCATGCTTTCACTTTGCTAGTCTGTCACCACAGATGACACACTCAATTCTTACCTTGTCCATTGCTTTAATGAAACTGAATTCAAGATAACTATCCAAATAAATCCTTGCATTCTTTTAAGCACATTCATCTTTATCTCCTCCCTGATGCTATGCCATGTCTTCTCTTTGGTGCGTCTTTTTTAAAATTTGCTACGGTAAGCTGTGGGCTACGTTCCCACTCTCGCAATACACTGTAACATTCTTGACGTTAATGAAATCTCTTATCTTTCTATATATGATTTTTTCCAAAATAATCAGAATTGGATTATTTAATAAATTTAATTATTTGCCTAAAAAAAACACGAGTGCTCTTGGCGACCCCTTGAAAATCATTAGCGACCCCTAGTGGGGGTCGTGACCGCCGGTTTGGGAACCACTGCCTTAGATCATTAGGATCAAGTAAATTGGGAATTCCAAGAGTTTAGTCAAATCAGGGTAAATCTGCGTTTAGGTACTGCGCCCCCTGCTGCTGAAATCAGCTTCCAGAAATGATCAGATGTGCTCCAACATTAGGTACACTCAAATCAAGACTCAAATCTGTTTAGCTGTGCCTTTACTGAATGAGCACTGTGCTACAGCTGACAGATCACACTATTGTCTTTTCTTTCTTTTCCATTCTTTTCAAAACCTGTTTAAACACATTTTAATCTGTTATTAATCTTTTTTTATTCTGTTTTTATTTTCTTATGCTTCTCTCTTTTATTCCTGTTTATGTACCATATTTTCCGCACCATAAGGCACACCGGATTATAAGACGCACTCTCAATTACGGGGTCTATTTCTGTACTTAACCCATACATAAGACGAATCATATTATAAGGCGCACGCTAAAACATACAGTCTACAAAAAAAGGTAATGGAAGCAAAACAGTTAGTTTGCTTGAACTTTATTGTACTATTTAACAATACACTCAAATTATTTTTTTAATCAGTCTTCTCCCACAAATTCATCAAATCCTCATCTTCTGTGTCTAAATTGAACAGCTCAAACATGAAATCACCATCAAACATGCCGGGTTCTCTCTCATCATTGTCATTGTCGAGTCAGTCTCGTTGCCGGGTGGCTGTTCAGCACTGAAGCCGGCTTTCACGAAAGCTCGGACAACAGTTAAAGCAGATACCTTAGCCCAGGCATCCACAATCCATTCACATATGGTGGCGTAACTCACCTGGCGCTGCCTGCCAGTTTTAGTAAAGGTGTGTTTTCCATCTGTCATCCATTGTTCCACACCACTTGCTACTTCTCTTTGAACGCCCCGTTTACACCAATATTCAGCAGTTGGAGTTCTTTTGTTAATACACCCGGAATGACAGCAAGCTCCGAATTGATTTGCATCACTTGGTTTTTCACAGCAGCGGTGAGATGGGCGCGCTTGGAGTCGCAGATCAATAGGGACAGTGATGTGTGGAAAAAAAACATCCGGTCTCTTTACATACACCTCTCTTAGCCACTCACTCATGTTCTCCTCATCCATCCAGTCCTTTTGATAGGCCTTAACGATGACTCCGGCTGGAAACTTTTTCTTTTGGCAGTGTCTTCCTCTTAAAAAAAAAGTTTATGTGTTGTAAAAATTCATAATAATGACAAAAAATAGTAATTCGTGGCTCTCCTAAACTGCCGTTGTAACTGGTGTATTGTGGTAATTTTTTTACCACTTGGTTTGAGTGTGGTCCTGAAAAATCTTTATTCGAAGGGGTGTTTACCCCTTCCCCTTAGCCCTATGCCTTCAAGCTAAAGAGAATTGGGACAATTAGTAAGGGGAAGGGCTAAGGGGTAGAATTGGGATTGGGCCTTAATATTCCACCACTGAGCCACAGGAAGTTAATGAACCCAACAGTGAGACACTACTTACTTCTTTAGCATTCATTACAAAAATCTTTGTCACAAGGCATTACAAAAAAAAAAAAAATCTAAATTTCAAAAATTTACAAAAATGCCAACAGGCGAAAAATCTCAGGCCGAAAACTTAAGGGAAAATATTCAGAAAGCAGAACTATCACAAGATGATAAACATCAAAAACTTTTAGGCAAATTTAAGGCAAATCTCACAGCGAACACTGGCTAGAATCAACAATAACCAAGCAATGAAGCAAGGGAAATGGGTCCATTTAAACACACACAGCTAAACAAGACACATGTAAACTCAATAGCGTTAATTACTGAATTAAGTAGAAAAGTCAATGAGCACTCCTAGTGGCAAAACAAAAACTTTTTTTTTACAGTTTTAAATTTAAGTTATGCTATAAAACATTTTTTTACATAAATAAAAGCTTTATTTGGCCTTTTGTGTACAACCTCTTTTTGTATTCCCCAAAGAAAACTATCAATGCACTATATGTATTCAAAAAAAGTAAATGGTCAGGTTTACAAAGTGTCTGAACAAATAAACATCATATCTTACCTTGATAATAGCTGTTTTCCTCTTAATTTAAAAGGGGATCACAAATAATATAATGCATTTCTACAACCTGCTCATAATCAAAAACAGACAATATATTTTTATTATGCTAGATCAGAGATAGGCACACTAATCAAACACATCTTATGTCTACAAGATCACTTAAAAGCTACATGCTGGTGTGTTGGATTAAGGTTGTAGCTACACAATGCAGGATAGTGGCCCTTTGGAATATAAGTTGTCCATATCTGTGGTATAGATCATCCTCTCAATATTAGAGCTTCAAAAAGATGATGTTGACATTTTTGTAAATAATTCTGACCCCTTTTTTTTTGTTTTTAAACTGAATTCTGGGGTAATTTATAAATGTACATAATATAAGTTATTTGCAATATAATAATGATTATCTCTAGAAACAAATTTGGGTTTTAGAAACAAGTTTTTCTTTCTTTTTATTTCTAGACCTCATCTCTTTACTTTATTTGAATATAGCTTTTGAGATGTCTGATAAAGTTTTATTTGTATTCCACTATGCTGTGGAAGCTATGAGTTAAATATAAGGAAGTTGTGAATTTTGCTGATCATTATATCAGAGAATGTTTGTTGCTGTTTATGTACCTTACAGCAACTGATTTAAATGTTGATTTGTTTAATGTTGTTGGTATTTCCCTCCCTTTTTCTTTTCTTATTTTTTTCTCCTTTTTTTCTTTTGTTTTTGCTTTTTTTTTTATTTATCATCTCATTTTTGTGTGTATCATCTCATGTCAAGTAATGTAAGAACAGTACCAAGTGGTACACTGCGATTCATTAGCTGGAATGTGAAAGGGTTAAATTCGCCAGTAAATGCAACAAAGTGTTTGACCACCTGAAATCTTTAAACACTAAAATTGCCTTTTTGCAGCAAATGCACTTAATACCAGTGGACCATCTTAAACTTCGTAGAGAATGGGTAGGCAAGCTTTTTCTTTCTTGGTTTTCAAATAAGGCAAGAGGCACCGCTATTCTTATGCACAAATCAGTACCACTCTTGGTAACTAAAATATTTTCAGACCCCAATGGTCGCTTTATTGTTGCGATAGGGAAGCTCAGTGGCAATAATTTAATTTTTGCTAATGTATATGGCCCAAACTGGGACAACATGGAGTTCTTTAGTAAGTTCCTCTATTCTCTTGCCACCTTATTCTTGGTGGTGATTTTAATTGCTGCCTAGATCCTTCATTGGATTGTTCATCTACTAGGCCCCTCTATTTGTCTAAGTCATCCAAAGTCATAAAGCTATTTATGGAGCAGCATTCAGTTTCAGATGTATGGCGCTTTTTCAACCCTTGCAATGACCAGTTTTCTTTCTTTTCTCCTGTGCATGGATCTTTTTCACAAATTGCTTATTTTGTCATCGATAAGAAACTACTCCCCTTTGTAAAAACCTGTACATATAATCCTATAGTTATTTCAGATCATGCTCCTGTCCAGTGTTGTGCAAGTTACTTCCAAACTGTAATACATTACAGATTACTTGTTACTTTTATTTAAAAGTAATCCCTTACATTACAATATTACTGTCTCAAAATTGTAATATGTTACATTACTCTTATATTACTTTTTAGTTACTTTCACCAAAATAACTACAGAATTAGAACTTAACATTCTAAAATGACTAAATGTACTGCAGAGCATTTTACATCCAGTAGAAAGTGATATAATGGAGCAGAATGACTGTGACCTATCCAGGCTACTAACAATATAGTATATAATTGGCAACTTGAAGGCTCAAGACAATGCAAGAAAGGATGACAGTCAGATTCACAAATGATCTGTTAAAAGTATGGTAGAGGTAAAGTGGTTATCTGGCAATATGTGAACAGCTTCACTATATTCATATTAGACACAACAGGCCTATATGTAAACTCCAATGCCATAACAAAATGCAGGTTTCTTTTCTCTTCTTATTGTTGCCATTATTGTATTCACTTTAAATTCCAGTGGCTCACAACACAAAACTGTCATGCACAAAGTGAGCATGATGAACATGGCTTTTTCAATATAATGCCCTTGCACCGATTTTCTCTGTTGACAAAACTGCTAGTGAACTCTCAAACATACGCTGCTTGCGTGAAAATTTTCTCATGTTCTCTTAAATATGCACTGCTCAAGCACAAATTTTCTTGCTTGCTCTCAGTACACTGCTCGCTCAGTGAAATTATATGCAGACTCACGGTTTGTGTCTTGTGTTCCGCTCTTTGTGCTTTTTGATATGATTTATATTGGTGCACTATTTAATAACAATAACCAAAATAGACCAAAATCATTTTTAATAAATTGTAACATTTTTGGCTGTATGTTATATGATGAGATATTTCCAGTTTTAAACACTTAAAGACACAGAGAATAGACGTTGGATGTAAAGAATATGTTTTATTTTAAAAACATTCATTAATGTTAATTATTATTTTATTTTATAAACATTTATTAAACATTTAATCTAAAAGGTGCACCATACTAATCAAATAAAAAAACATTTAAACAAAAATATAACAAACGCAAGCAGAAATTAAACTGTGATAGAAAATAGGGAAAAACTTGATAAGGTATTATAGCCTACTGTACTATTCACTCTTTAAATAAATCTCATTATCAATCTCATTTGATCATGGCAACTAAAATAAAGTGAACTAGTCTCTGTTGTCTTCCACATTGTTGATGAGATTTTAGAGGACATTTTGCCTGTCATCCTCTTCATTTTGAGGAGAAGCTGTTCCACAGGTCCCCTGAACACACATATTGCATGTACTGTGTTTTGAACAGTACTATAGTAAAGTACTTTAATTAATCTGTTGTGGTAATACTATAGTTGCTATGGTAACACAACAAGTGTAATATAAACAAATGACCCAGTGCTGTAGTTTTTTTTTTACAATATAGGGTATATTATACTACAATTCACCACACTTTACTGTAGTAAAACTAAACTTTGCATTTCATTTTATGAGTTCACTATTCTTAATACTACAGTATGCTGAAGCATTCATTACAAGTTATAAGTAATACTAGCCTAGAACATAGGCAGTATATATAACACTCAAAAACACTAGTATTTATTATTGAATTTACCTTAACCTGTATGTAAACAGTGTAGCAATATATAAACCATATCAACATTCTTGGGATAACAATTTAACAGGAGGATCTCTGGAGAGCAAAAGCACAAAAAAGAGGAGGAAACACAAGGCACAGATTGTGTGTCTGCATCATCTGAAGGAGCGAGAGCAGATCATTTGCACATGAGAAGCCCAGACAGTGTTTTGAGTGCACATGAGGAGTTTTGTTCACGGAAAGAGGAAACACCGGCCCGTTCTCTCGCTCGTCTTACATGAATGCGATATCTACTTGTAATACTGTGCTTATGGCGTCTTCTGCCATTTTCATCTATTTGCCGCTTTTCCGCTGCATGTAGGGCTTAACGTTACTGCGAACTGGGCTGAGCCAATAGCCCCGGACCTTGAGCTCTGAGGCTGAAATCATTTCGCAATCAAAGTAAAAAGTTCCAATAGCCAGAGGGAGATTAATGACAACACACAAGTATCTTCACTCACCACAAACAGGAAATAGAACTGCAGTATTTTTATTTGTTAATGTCTTCCGGGCGAAATGTTTGTTGTAACGCACGCGTTACTGAACATGTACCGAGTAAAATATTACTAAAAATACATTAGTAATACCTTACACTACTGTGTTACAGGAAAAAGTAATATGTTACTGTAATACATTACTTTTGTAACGCATTACTCCCAACACTGCTCCTGCCATAATGGACATATCTTTTCCGGGTAATCCTTCAATGCATTCGCCATGGCGTTTTAACTCACTATTACTCACTGATCCTGATTTCATTCAAACCATTGATAATTGCTTAGGTATTTTTATTTTACTTCAGATGTGTCCGCGTCAACAATTTGGGAGGCTTGTAAGGCCTACCTGCGTGGAGAGATAATATCTTATTCTGCCCATCATAAGAAGCTTGCTGCAGAAAAAAGCACTACCATTTCTAAAGAACTTGTAGATTTGCAGTCTAGATGTATGGATGCACCTGACCCTGAACTCAATAAAGAATTAGTTATGAAGGCAGAATTTTATATTTTGATGGCTAATAAAGCTACTAAAGCATTACTTAAATCACGTCATAGGTATTATGAGTTTGGAGAGAACCTGGCAAAATTTTAGCCCATCAGATTCGGCAATATGCTTCAGCACAACACATAACACAAATTAACACTGGCAATGGTATTTCAATGGACCCTCAAAATATTAATAAAAATGTAAAAATTTCTACTATTCATTATACAAATCTGAGTGCTCATCCGATGAAGCTCAATTAAATTAACATTCCCTCCATTGACTCTGAAACCTCTTCCAGGTTGGA
>CAIGQZ010032936.1:1690095-1704645 GCA_903798205.1 Danio tinwini
ATATAGTTTAGTAAAATATAGCAGTTTAAATCAGTTTATAAATATATTAATTTTAAATGATTAACTATATTAATTAATTTTAATGTGACACATTTGTTTTTTATTTTTTACAACAAAACGATTTTAGCCAAGTATGACAGCATTAAGATCCTGAATTTGTTTATTACGCTTAATCCTACAATTAGAGGGTCTGTTATGTTTTCTTTGTGTATGTGGATATGTGAATAAAATCATAAGTGTTTAACTAATTTTTTTTATTTACATAATTTGAGTTCAGAAACTGCAGAGATGTTAAAATGACTGTTATGATATAATAATAAAATAATGACTGTGTTCAGTCTAATGAATGGCAATCGTAGCTTGTGCAGTCTCGATCGCCATATTTGTGAAACACAGTAGGTGGCAATAATGCTCCAAAGGAGTTAGTTAGTTACCATCAAGCGGCAACCTCCCGCTCTCTCTCGGGAAGCCAATACGGAAGTAACTAAAACTGC
The DNA here is from genome assembly GCA_903798205.1 of Danio tinwini. Lineage (NCBI taxonomy): Eukaryota > Metazoa > Chordata > Actinopteri > Cypriniformes > Danionidae > Danio > Danio tinwini. The sequence continues at coordinate 1,690,590 of CAIGQZ010032936.1, forward strand.
AATCCATTGACTCGCCTTGGGGGGCTGGCTCCAGGAAGTCCAAGTGCTTTCTTTCTGCATTGGTAAATTGGCCATTTTTACAGCTGATAAAAACATGTTTACAGTCTGGTACAAACGGTGGCTTTGGTTCATACAGCTATGAATACCCTTCATGACAACTGTGAGGGAGGTGAATTTTTTTTATAATTCATCCGTTTCATTTTTATTAAGTCTGTATAATTAAGGGCGTGGCCACTTGAGTGACAGCTAGCCTTCGCTGGTCGCTGTCTTGTCCCCTCAGCTGATTCTGGCTAATTAGCCGCTGAGCTCGGCATATCCATTGTATTTTTGTATTGGTTAATGTTTCTTTACACAGTCCTTTGCCTTTTGGAACTATTTCCTGCAATTATCAGATGATATGGCATGCTGTGTGGACTTAATTGTGCTTACAAACCGTTCAAGTTGCCTCCATTTCCCAGGTGAGTGAAATTATATACTTATATACCATCTCTATGAATGTATTTGTTTTATTTAAGATCATTTATAATGTTCTTTAGACCAGTATTGCACTCCAGAATCTGACAGATTAATTAGCTGTAGGCTATAAAACAGTCATCTGAAGCATCAGTGTTAGTGCTGGATTTTATAAAAAGCCTTGCATTTACTAACACAGACTATATCTGAAGTGTTTGATAGTAATTCGCGTTTTCCTCCTGTAGAAAAATGTCTTAAGAACAATGTTTAGTGACTCAATGTGTTACAACAGTGTTTTTGAAAGTCTAAACACTTTATTGATATAGTGTACAACCAATCACGTGTGGTCAGAACACAAACGAGTCACAGGTAATGAAGTATTAAGCGTTCTTCCAAAGTAAAAAGTCTGTCTAAGCCAGGTCTAAGCAAAATGCTGAGAATCCAGCATGCGTCTGTAACTCCACTCACTCTCCGCCTCTTTGCCCTTATTTGGTATCCCGCGTTTGGTGCAATGACGCGCTAACAAAATGGCGACGGTTGGCCGTGCCTACTTGTAGCTTCTTTTGCAGTGTTCAGAAACCTATGGGTGACATCACGGATACTACGTATTATTGGATATTCACGGTTTTATTGATTATGTGTCACAAGCTCAAAAGTATGTTCTGATGCAGTAGTAGCACACTGAGGACACCTGGTTACAAGGTAAAATGTCTAAGCATAATCAAAAAAATAAACTTAGTGTTATATATTTATGAGGCAAGACCAAGAAATGTCATCAAGCATGCTTTACTTCAGTATCAACAACGTCAACACAACAATACATCACATGGCTTAAATAGTTGTCAAGAACCAATGAATAGCCAGACCCACACCCAGATCATTACAAACACACATTATCCCAATACACCACATCACCTTCCCCCTTAAGACAATCATTACATAAAACAAACATCACATTAATACAATTCAACATTAATTTGTTTCAACTTAAGCCGAAGTCACACTAGAGTTTGAGCTTGCGAAACGGCGCTGCGAAAAGGGGTGGGATTAAATAAGATGATTAGACATTTAAAAAAGCGAGCGATTGCTCCATGTTTTAAATTTCTGTTCAGAGAGGTCATGTTTTGATCCTGGATTGGTCTCACGCAGTCAAGTGATGCAATTTCGCAGGTCAGAGTTCACCAAGCTTGAACTTTGCACCGCAGCAACCTGCGAAACTCCGACGCATGACTCTGCGTTTCCGGTCTGATGCATTCGCGTGCGTATGAATGGAAGTCTATGGGGAGAAAAGCCCAGTGTGACCGCGGCTTAAGTTTCTGAAACGTTGTGGTAATTTAATAGTTTGTTTAGATCGACGTAGCCCCACTGGGCTTTCAGCCCCAGATACAGGGGGTTCAGCTGGAAGTCCAAAATCACATTCAACAGCTGGAGATTCCGTTAACTCTGATTGTTGGCTGCTTGACTCAGTCAAATCTTTTTCAGAACTTGGTTTCTCTGAAGAGCTGAACGAACTCAACTGATCAGTTTCTGAGGAAAAATGACGTGGCCTCAACTAATCATCATGCTGTCTATACATAGTGGTTGATAATGGATCACACACCTTATATGATACTGGTCCAGTCTGCTGCACCACCACTCCAGACAACCATTTTGGATCTCCTCCAGCTCGTGCCTTTCCCGTGCCTTATGATCATGTAAGTGTTTTTGCAAATATTGCTTCCTGCGAACAACTTCATAAATATTTGGTTTCAGGAAATCCAACTTGGTACAAACATGTCTCCTCAAGAAAAAATCAGATGGTGATTGGCCAGTGGTACAATTTGGGGTGGTGCGATAGCGCAATAAAAATAAAAATATTCTATCTTCAATGCACATCTGTTCATTTTTCAGTTTTTTCATGCCTGCCTTAAAGGTCTGGACATAAAGTGTGAACAAGTCTTATAAGACCTATTGACCATACTCTTGATGTACAAGTGAGCGCGGACATTGGTTCCTTTTTGGCTCAAAACTTTAGGTCTCATTTACTTCCATTGATTTTTGAAAAGGGTCTGGATGGAGACTAAGTGCAGATGCAAGCTAAGCTGCATGCAATGCTTTTAATATGCACACCTAACCCTGCCCCTAAACCTACCCTTCACAGTGACATCACTAGATCCATAGTGCATTGTGTTTGAGATTGCATGTCTAAGACTACTTGCCTCAGCTTGGCTTTGCAAGTCTGCAGTCAAATACAAATGGGATTTTTAGATGTTTAAAATGGCTCATTATGTTGCTTGATGTTGCAGACTGATATTATTGTTTTTCTACTTTTTATGTATAATCATAAGCACCCTTTTTTATAGAGCAAATAGTTTGAACATTTTCTTGTTTTCTGCATTTTATTATTGCTAGTTTTTTTCTTCCATAGACCACTGAATTGGAAGTTCTAAAGCAATCGCAAAAATCAGTGCACTTCCACATTGAAGAATGAGGTGTAGGGGTAATTACAGTTTTAACCCAAAGAATGACCAGTCTGTCAGATGAAGAAGAGCCGGAGTCAGAGATTTAAATAAATAAATAATGTTTACTGAAGATAGTTTGCAGTTTCATCAGCAGAAGCCAGCTTCAACACTTGCAATGAGTTCCTAGGCCGCTCTGACTTACAATACAACAATACAGCAATTATACTCTTTACACAAGTCCAGAAAAGTTGGGATCCAGGTAAACAGTTCTCATTGGATAAAGCAGAAATAGACGATTCTAAATGTGTGCGTCAGGGAAGAATTGTATCTGATTCCAGATATGGGTATTCTAAATGTGTGCGTCAATGGAAGATTGTCTGTTGACTCCAGATATGGATGGCGGCATGGTTCTTGGGGGTCAAGTCGACCCTAAACTATTAAGAGCTGATCTCCGACCTGTAGCTCTGAACCATGGAGACATTCATATACGCAAGCGACAATTTGTTATGGAAACTCAAGGTTGATTCTTGCACTTTCAGCTGGCTTATCAATCTAGTTCAAAACTGGTTTAATCAACATTCAGCTACAATATTCTCACTACACACAAAGTCTATCTAGCATAAAAGGAAATTACTCTAACAAGAATTAACAACAACAATAGTTAAAATACTGTATACAATTTCATGACAATAAAAAGAAGAACAGGTGTTCTCTCCCCCCAGCATCCATACTCCTTCTCCAAAGAGAGAGAGAGAGAGAGAGAGAGAGGTCTCCTGACCTATGACCCAGTTTGTGTGTCTCCTGGAAACAAAGTTAAAATAAACAGACAAAGAAAGAACCAAGGACACTGCTCATTCTTACAAAAGGCAGTCTGTTTTAACTTAATCATTAGTTAAAATCAATGCAAAGTTAAATACTGATTCAATTAATTAATTAATCATCTTTAATGAAAATAATGAGAAAATAGGATGATGAGGTAAGGATAAACATCCACGCTGAGATGGTTGGGACCGGATGGGATGGTAGAAATCCGAGCCCTTCAGAGGTGAATAGAGCTAATAAAATGACAAAACTATTTAAGATTGAATTGTGTAAATCTTAATTATTGACTAGGGGTAATTATTAAAAGTGAATTAAAACTAAGTCTTAAATGTCATTTAAATGGCTTTAAATTTAATTTTTATTTTAAACGTGACTATTGAACATTTAAATTTAAGACAACTGATTTTTTTTTCATAATTATATTATAGGGGTTTTCACCGTAGAATCAATCGCTCGCTTTTTAAAATGTCTAATACTCTTGTTTAATCCCACCCCTTTTCGCAGTGCCGTACTACAGAATTTCACAAGCTTAAACTCAAGTGTGACCCCAGCTTAAGAAAACAGGCCAATGAATGCCAATGAGTTGGCAGAGCTCAGCTCCGCAGGTGCTGGTGATTAATCATTAGTAGAGTATAAAACCAGTGCTCACAGAGCAAGCGGTTACACTTTTAGCCACTGAAGAACCGTGGCTCAGCTATCAGCTTGAGACCCAGCTGCTGTGGCATAGGAGACACACATATCTGTTCCCTCTTCTTGGGTGAAGTTATATGTTGTTACCGGGAGTCACATGTCGTTACATGCCATCATTTCCTCAACCTGACCCCCAGGGAGGGAGGGGGCAGGTGGCCAGAGGTCCCACGCCAGCTGGGCCCCTGAAAGTCTACAACCTGCACCAGCACCCCTATCCAGACCATGTTCCAGCGCTCAAATGAGTATGGTTTCGGCGGTGTTCTGTTAAACTGGTGGGCCTGAGGGTATATCATGGTTGACTTTTGACCTTCATCCTCATTCTACAGACCAGCTTTTTGCAAGAGTTTGAGTGCTTCCAACTGGACAGTGACCCCAGTGCCTGTATGAGAAACAACGTGACATCCAAGCTGATGGGGATCAAGGCGTTCCTGGGATAGATGGCGAAAGGGCATCCCGATCCAGTGAGCCTCTTTTTCCTGAACCAGGCTAGGCAGCTCACACATGATGAACAAGACAGCACTACCTAAAGAATGTGGCCCAGTTCCTTCATTACTTCTCAGGCCCCGTTTACACTAATACGTTTTAGTTTTAAAACGCATAAGTTTTGCTACGGTTACGCCATCTGTCCACACTACGCCAGATTTTTCGAGCCCCAAAAATGGAGTGTTTTGGAAACACTGGAGAGGTCGTTTTCATTCTAAAACGCTGCTGCTCCGTCTCAGTGTAGATGGGAAAAAACGGAAACATCTGAAAACGGAGGTGGGGCTGCAGACATTCACCTATCTGATTGGGGCTTTTCCTCATTATTAAATAGCCTACACACAGTTCAGACCTGCATCCTCTCCTTGTAGGTTCAGACTTTGCAAGTTTAATATGGAAAACAAACTCCTGAGTGTGTACTGTATAAAGTCATTCACATCACCCTTGCTATGCTGTTTCACTTTTCTTAACAATGAAATGAAAACGACATAAGGAACTGCCTATTTTCATTTTGATATTAGCAACTTAACAGACATCAAAAAATGTTAAGACGTCGTGTAGCTGCATAATATGACCGTTATCATGTATATTTATAACAAAACGGAGCCTATAACATTACTGCCTCCTTTCATTTTCATTGAAAATACGAAACCCTCTCTTTCATTGAATATCAGTTTTAATAAATAATAAAGGCCATTATAAAAGTATAACGCACAATAAGTTTATACAATAGAAAAAATAAAGGCAGACAATCAGTCCGATGCTGTTACATTAATAAGGATATTAACCTAACTTATCTTTGCACTCAGCCAAAACACTTTACCTGAGAACAAGTAATAGATTCAAAAGACCAAAGTCGGGGAATATGTAGTTAGCTATAGACAACAAGCTATAAATATCACGTTTAACAAATATAGTGAGATTAGATTCAGCGGGAGATTCGTGATGAACAGTCAGTCGTGCACAGCTCTCATATAGGTATGTGCTCAAAGCACGCTGCAGCGCATGCCAGAGAGTGTGTGTGTGGTCACGTGATGTGTGTTTTCACCGTTTTAATGTAGACGGAGAGTTGTTCAGAAACGCTGGGTGAAACGCTAATGTGGACGCGGATTGTTTTCATTCTAAAATGCCGTTTTAAAACTAAAATGTATTAGTGTAAATGGGGTCTCAGAAAGCCCACCAGCCTTCTATCACCTCTCCAGCACTGTTCTGGTGGTGATAGTAAAGGAGGTTAGAGCTCTGATTTGCGGCATACGACGAAATGCCGTGGTGCACGAGGTGAGAACCAAGCAGCCCAAGAAGACAGGTTGATCTCCAAGGTCAGCCTGGTATGCTGCTGCCAGACTGCTGGCAGAAAAATTCCTGCCCTTCTAGGTGAGTGTTGCTCCCCAGCCAGTCAGTGTACCCTGACTTTTTTTTTTTTTTTTTGCTTTGGGGCACCAACAGCACTTAGTTAAGTCATTGTAAGGGTCAATCTATTAGTCCAATGACAGAACTAACAGCATGAATGAAGGTTAAATGCATGTAAGCCTTTTTAGCATGTGAAAAGAAATATTTTATATGTTATTTATTTTAATTAGTTTCCAACTCCAAATTTAATCTGACTCCAGTTTATAATAATTAAAATGTAGATTTATCCAATTCAAGCTGATTACCTCATAGGTTGTGATTAGGTCTAATTTAGATTGATTAACCTAATAAATCCTTATTTTCAGTTAATGGCTCATCGTTTACCCGAAGTCGCTTAGAGTCAGTATGCTGGCCAGTTACATCTACTGGCGCACACAACCTCACCAGTTCTGGTTCTTAGATAGAGAATATAACTGTAAACTAATTTCCTTTAACTAATATTAGCCCACCTCATGCTTGCTCATACATTAAGTTTGATTAAGCCACTAGATTAGGGCTGTGTATTGGCAAGGGCCTCACGATACAGTACATCGCAATTCAATAAATATTGTGATATAATGCAATAGTTTGTATTAGTATGTGTCACATTATATTGACAGCTTGATAAAGTCGACAGACAAATTAAAATTCCTATTTATTTTCTATCCATTCCAATTCATTAGAACTGCACAGTGTAATTGAACAGAGAACTATGTATATTGCAAAGCTTACAAATGGCATTTTTTTGTCTAATTCAGTACTCCCTGGTATAGCGTTTAGGGTTTGGCTATGTTGACCAATTTAGCATCATACGATATCTAAGGTAAAACAAGGCGATGGACCATGGCATCGTCGTCATAGGGGGAGGTTAACTAATTATTTATGAATAATTAATAAATTCATAACTAATTATTTGTAGTCTACCGTTTCAACTACCTGACCCGCATGGCCTTTGTTTTACTCATAACCAAATCATAAATAAATAAATAAAGATAAGTTACACACAAATTACCACCTGTAAATCACTTTTTTCCAAGGGACTCTAGCGTGACTAGGCAGAGTGAACTGTGCCATTATGGCGCCCACACGCTTACTTGGTAAAAAAGCTGCACAACCAACAGGAACTAACCAACAGTATCTGAGGTTTTCACTAAAATTACTTAGTACAAGCTTTGAAAGCGAAAGACTGAAGCAGTGTACTGATGCTGTGACAAGTTACCTGAGAGAATCAAAAGACTGAAGAGTTGTTAGATAGAGACAAGATTAATTAAATATCACGTTTAACAACTAACTAATAGTGAGACGCAATCCAGCGGTACAGGGGGGCTGTGTCTGTCTCCAAAACGAGCGAGAGAGTCTTAACAGAGAGCAGACACAGGAGTGAACAAACAACGGACTGATAACGCTATCTAAAAAACACTGAACATATATAGCGCGCGGAACGCGCTACAGCTGTGACTGATAGCAAACACCTGTGTGTTGTGAGTAGTAACAAAACACGTGACCACCCAGCTGATAATTGTAAACACACATACACACACACACCACGCGGTGAAGAACCCAAACAAAACACACCCACTTCCCACACACACACACACACACATGCAAGAAAAACAGAAAGATCCACAACCGTGACACAGTTGTTTTAACCGCTTTAACCATTCTTAACATTATTAATTGGCCTAACATTAACCGTGTGCGAGACATCATCCTTTCATTATCGCGCACAAAATGTTTTTATCCGCTTTCTTTTGCTTGCTGTTATTTTTGTTAATATAGTTTAATAATCATCCTTTACAGTAATATTGCTTTAATATGTTGTTGTATGCATAGTTATCTGGTGATCTGGGAGCCAGAACAGACCACTGCATAGTTTTAGATGCATGAGAATATATATTTTTTAAATGTCAACTGTTCTGTTGAATAAAAAGTGTATGTATACAGCAGTATTTTGCTTGTTTTGACACATTATTTAAAATGTATGGCAAGGAAATAATTTGTTTGGTGTGGCCAGAGGAAAAAAAGGTAAATCCTTATTGTGTTGAGCCCTGAAAAGTCCTGTGAAAGAAAACTAATTGCAATGCAACACTTTTTTTATGAAAGCATAATTGATTTGTTCATGCTCATTGAGTAAGCTCATTAACAAAAAACAGTTACATACATGAGGAGGCAAGTAGAAAAAACACAAAATCTAAATGAAGTAGTTTTAGCATGACAAAGTCAAATTTATGCATATAAAATATATTTTCCCAACAAAAAATTGTGGTTAGTGAAAATGGTGAGTGACTAGTAACGGTGGAAAACTACTAGCCACAGTGGCTGGTGATCAAAAAAGTTAATGTCAAGCCCTGGTTGCTGATAATGCTAAATATAGAAATCTAACATCTTGTACAACATATCATATTTATCTTCAATTATTGATTACACACAATTGATTATACAATTAATTTCATTTAATTAATTCACACATAAAAACTTAATGTTTCATTATAGGTGTATTATTATTTTTTTAACTATTCAGTGACATAATTTTGACGGTTGTTTGTCGCCATCAGTTGGTTACTCAATGTAATTTCTTTCACCAGCTTCAAGTTTTATTAAACGGGGATTTTAATCTCACCATAAACACCAGTGTTCATATCTGAACTATAAACTGTTCTCCCAGTGCTTCTGTGTTATTTAATTTTTGTAACAAACTGAAAAAGTGTAAAAACTAAATCTCTCTCACTACAGATTTGAATGCAACGCTTTGAAGGATTAATAAACATGCAAATCATTGTCATTTATCGTTCATGTTGCGCAGGTTTGAACTGATCTCACGATCTTTTAATGTTTAATTGTGCAGTTTTAACACTGAATGCATCAATGCAGGCTAAATCTAAGCAGTGACAGAAAACACCTTAAATTAATAGACAAAGAAAGCATTTAGGTAGGTCCCAACACAACTTTTTCTGTCATGATTATATCTTACAGGGAAGGCAAAATGCTTTGATATACGTATATTTATATATTTATAAACAAATTTAGATTTGATCGACATGGGAGGCGATCACTCTGCAATTATTAGATTAACCTAAAAAAGTTATTAATCCGCAGGTCACATGCGTTCCGAACTGTGGGTTGTGATCCGTACGGATCACGGATCAACAGTGAGTCGTTACAGCCCTACTGCACGGTGGCACAGTGGGTAGCACGTTTGCCTCACAGCAAGAATGTTGCTAGTTCGAGCCTCGGCTGGGTCAATTGGCATTTCTGTGTGGAATTTGCATGTTTTCCCTGTGTTTGCGTGGGTCTCCTCTGGGTGCTTTGATTTCCCCCACAAGTCTAAAAACAGGTGGTATAGGTCTGGGTGTCCAAACTCAATCCTGGAGGGCCAGTGTCCTGCTGAGTTTAGCTCCAACTTGCTTCAACGCACCTGTCAGGAAGTTTCTAGTACATCTAGTAAGAGCTTGATTAGCTGGTTCAGGTGTGTTTGATTAGGGTTGGAGCTAAACTGTCCTGGACACTGGCTCTCCAGGACCGAGTTTGGACACCCCTGGTATAGGTGAATTGGGTAGGCTAAATTTTTCGTAGTGAATGAGAGTTTATGGATGTTTTCCAGTGATGGGTTGTGGCTGGAAGGGCATCTCCTGCTTAAAACATTTTCCACATTTTTTATGTTACAGCCTTATTCCAAAATGGATACAAATTATTTATTTATTATTAATTCTACACACAATAACCCATAATGACAATGGGTCACAATGAATGTGAAAAAAAATTGTTGCAAATTTATTAAAAAAAAAAACCTAAAGAAATCACATGAACATAGGTATTCACAGCATTTGCTGTGAAGCTCTAAATTGAGCTCATGTACATTCTGTTTCCACTGATCATTCTTGAGATGTTTCAGCAGCTTAATTGGAGTTCACCTGTGGTAAATTAAATTGATTGGACATGATTTGAAAAGGCATACACCACATACATATAAGGTCCCAGGGTTGACAGTGCATGTCAAAACACAAACCAAGCATGAAGACTAAGGAATTGTTTGTAGACCTCTGAAACAGGATTGTCTCGAGGCACAAGGCTGGGAAAGGTTACAGAAAATCTCTGCTGCTCTGGAAGTTCCAATGAGCAAAGTGGCCTCCATCATCCGTAAGTGGAAGATGTTTGGAACCACCATGACTCTTCCTAGAGCTGGCCGGCCATCTAAGCTGAGTGATCGGCGAAGAAATGCCTTAGTCAGGGAGGTAATAACCCCATGGTCACCCTGTTTGAGCTCCAGTGTTCTTCTGTTGAGAGAGGAGAACCTTCCTGAAGGACAACCATCTGTGCAGCAATCCACCAATTAGGCCTGTATTGGTAGAGTGGCCAGACGGAAGCCACTCCCCACCTGGAATTTTCAAAAGGCATCTGAAGGACTCTCAGACCATAAGAAACAAAATTCTCTGTTCTGATGAGACTAAAATTGAACTATTTGGAGTGAATGCCAGGCGTTACGTTTGGAGAAAACCAGGCACTGCTCATAACCAGGCTAATACCATCCCTACAGCAAAGCATGCGGGTGGCAACATCATGCTGTGTGGGAATGTTTTTCCGCAGCAGGAACTGGAAGACTAGTCAGGATAGAGGGAAAGATGAATGCAGCAATGTACAGAGACATCCTGAATGAAAACCTGCTTTAGAGTGCTCTTGACCTTAGACTGGGGTGACGGTTCATCTTCCGGCAGGACAATGACCCTAAGCACACCGCCAAAATATCAATGGAGTGGCTTCACAACAACTCAGTGAATGTCATTGAGTGGCCCTGCCAGAGCCCAGACTTAAATCCTATTGAACATCTCTGGAGAGATCTGAAAATGGCTGTACACAGTTGCTTACCATAAAACCTGATAGAGCTTGAGAGGTACTGCAAAGAGGAATGGGCAAAAATTCCCAAAGACAGGTGTGCCAAGCTTGTGGCATCATATTCAATTCAATTCATCTTTATTTGTATAGCGCTTATACAATGTAGATTGTGTCAAAGCAGTTTCACATGGAAGTTTATAGTGAATTGAAACAGTGTCAGTTCAGTTTTCAGTGTTAAGTTCAGTTCAGTTTAGCTCAGGTCAGTGTGGGTTAATAATCACTACTGAGAGTCCAAACACTGAAGAGCAATTCCATCGATGCGCAGCTCTACAGATCCTGAACTATGCAAGCCAGTGGCGACAGCGGCGAGGAAAAACTTTATCAATTGGCGAAAGCGAAGAATTTAAAAAACCTCGAGAGAGAAACCAGGCTTAGTTGGGCAAGACCGTTTCTCCTATGGCCAAACGTCTTGTGCAGAGCTGCAGTCTAGGTGCAGAAGCTGGACCTCAGCGAAGACTCGTCTGTCCTGGAGCATCACAGGAATCAGTCTCATGCTCTCCACCATGACCACCACAGCAGCAGCTTAGGATACGGCCTGGTCCAGAAACCTTGGAATAATCTCGTCACTGGTCTTGGATCGCATCAGTGGCACTGCATAGTCTGAGGGCCTCGAGATAAGTACCCCCAGGTGGAAATACAGAATAAAGAGAATAATTAGCATAGCTGCTGTTCATAGTGTATATAAACAAGAAGCAAAATCCTGTGTGGGGCACATCCTGCATCATATCGCTATGTAACGCACTGAGTGTATCCTTTGCTAAAAATATAGGTCTTTAATCCAGTTTTGAACTGTGAGAGTGTGTCTGAGCCTTGGACATTATCAGGAAGGCTATTCCAGGGTTAGGGGCCATAAATGAGAAGGCTCGACCTCTTTTACTCGATTTTGCTATTCTAGGTACTACAAGAAGCCCTGAGTTTTGAGATATTAAAGAGCGGGTTGGGTTGTAGCAAGACAGGAGGTTGGTTAGATAAACAGGAGCTAGATTATTTAAGGCTTTATAGGTAAGAAGCAATATTTTAAATTAAATACGAAACTTAACAGGTAGCCAGTGTAAGGAGGATAAAATTGGCGTGATATGATTATATTTTCTAGACCTTGTAAGAACTCTGGCGGCTATATTTTGTACTACCTGAAGTTAGCAGCAAACAGAGCATTACAGTAATCCAGCCTAGAAGTCATAAAAGCATGAACTAGCTTTTCTGCATCTGAGATGGATAGCATACTTCGCAATTTAGCAATATTTCTTAGATGAAAGAAGGCAGTTTTTGTGACATGGGATATATGATTTTCGAAGATTAAATTGCTGTCTAATATGACACCGAGATCTTTTATAGTAGAGCTAACGCTAACTTTGTATCCCTCTAATTGCAGGTCGAGTTGTGAGAACTGCTGTGTACAGGATTTAGGCCCAATAAGTAATAATTCTATTTTGTCTGAGTTTAAGAGAAGAAAATTGTTGGTCATCCAGTCTTTAATACACTCAGTTAGCTTAGACAGTTCAGACATCTCATCCGGTTTAGTTGAAATGTATAATTGAGTATCATCTGCATAGCAGTGAAAACTGATCCCGTGTTTTCTAATGATGTCCCCCAGGGGAAGCATGTATATTATTATAGCAAAGGCCTCAAACTGATCCTTGAGGCACCCCATACTTTACTGGTCTGACTTGTGAAAGCTGTCCATTAATATTCACAAACTGGTAACGATCAGCTAAGTATGACCTAAACCATTGAAGAGCCTGTTCTTGGACACCTGTAGAATGTAAGCGGTCTATGAGAATATTGTGGTCAATGGTGTCAAGTGTGGCACTAAGATCTAGTAGAACTAATAGTGAGATGCACCCTTGGTCAGCAGCTAAGAGTAAATCGTTGGTTATTTTCACTAATGCGGTTTCTGTGCTGTGATGAGGCCTGAAACCTGACTGAAACACTTCAAAAATATTGTTCATCTGCAGAAAGGAGCATAATTGGGTAGAAACAACTTTTTCTAGTATTTTAGACATAAACGGAAGATTTGAAATAGGCCTTTAATTAGCTGTTGCTGGGGTCCAGTTGTGGTTTTTTAATAATAGGTTTAACCCTCTGGGGTCTAAGGGTGTTTTGGGGCTGTGGAGAAGTTTTGACATGCACTGATTTTTGTGTTGTTTTCAGTATCTTAAAAACATACTAATGGTTAAAGTGTGATAACACTGTAAACAGCACAAGCTGGGCTACAATAACACCTAAGCAGCATGTTTGTATGTTTTTGTGTTTTTGAGAACGAAATGTTAGTGAAAAACTTTTCACTAACATTTCTTTGGTTAGTGAAAAACTAAAATTTTGAAGTCGCTGAAACAAGGCCATGAAACACACAGAGAACATTTGTTCACAAGACTTTTGAGAACTGGATCTCGTAGCCTAGTGTTTTTGCTTCAAAATGATGTGAGAATCATCTTGTTTACTTGCTCACAGAAAACAATATATTGAATAAAATTTTTTAAGTCACTTTCTGAGTGAAAATGCGAGAAGGCGTGAACAATCATTACTAATGCAGTGAGTCAAACCTGAGAAGACAAAGACCTGCATAATGAGCTGCATAATGAGCCCTCAGACAGGTATGTGACTAAGAGAGAAGAGTTTCAAGAAAGAATCTGAGGAAAAAATAAGTTTTTATATTTTTTGGTTTGCAGTTTATTTAAAATATATTTAACTTTAACACAAAATAACGTGATACACGTGTGAGAGTCAGTACACTGTATAAAACTCTGTAAACTATATAAACTTACATGTAGCAAATCTACTAAAACAGTTATTTATAAATACACTTTACATATAACTTCAGGCATGCACTTGAATTTACACATGACATATTGTGTATGGTATACATAGTATGAATTACTCTCTCATAGTGC
>CAIGQZ010032936.1:1719851-1768016 GCA_903798205.1 Danio tinwini
TGTGTGTGTGTGTGTGTGTGTGTGTGTGTGTGTGTGTGTTTTGTTAGTGTTTTTAAACTAAATATAAATTTTTATTTGGTTTGCACATGTACTTGCTGAATTATTTCAAGGAATAAATTGCAATATTTCAAGAGTAATGAAGGGACTCACTGATCAAAACCAGTTTGAATCAGGCTTGGAAATTGGGTGTCAAATTGTCTCACGATAACAGGGGGCCAATTGAGTTGACTCTCTTTCCCCAATACGTTGGCCGCGGATGTGCAGGACCCTTCAGCCGAATTCGTAAATGATTAATCATCTAAACAAAGAGGTTTTACAAGTTTCGGCGGGATTTCTGCCTGCATGAGACTTTTGAATGACCGCTCATGTGCTTGCCTCGGTCATGTGCTCGCCTCGGGACATCCTGTTTGCAGCCAGATGAGCAATTGAGTAGAAACAAAGACATCTCTGGCAATTAATGCATACGAAGAAAAGACAATCTCTTAAAATGTTAGAACTAAGGCAGATACATCTTTAAATAATATGCCATAGGTTTCCTCGTGTGCTGTGTTTATTCCAACCAACCAGGTTGATAAATATGGTCTTAACCCTTATAGCAGATAAAATGATCTGTATGTTTCTGAAATGTTTGATGTTTGGTATTAAACAAAACCTTTTTACATTTGCAATACATTGGTGTAAATAAAAAACTAGTAGTACAAATAGTATCCGTCTTGTAACATTTGATGTAAGATAGTCACAATCTTACAAGACATTATACCACGTGAAATCTCTTGCATTCTGTTAATGTTTGACCCTTTGCTATGCTGGTACGGGGCGTGGCCCCGCCCTTGATGGCAACTGCTCATTGGAAGACAGTGCCATGGGGATGGATCAGATCAGGTCATTTAAAACCTCCCTGCAGCCGTAAAACATTGCTTTTTGCATCAAGCTGGCTCGCGCCTGCTGTTGCTCTCTGCCCCCCTCTTGCCTGCCCAGACACCGCGCCGCCACGCGATTGGGTCACCACGAACTTTCCATGCAAACCACTTAGGTTTCGGAACTCTGAAACTACACGAACTTCAGCAAACGGACTCTCACCAAATAGCAACCCAGGACAACCTTCACTCACGAGTGAGGGAATCCCAAAGACGTCACAGAAGCCACCCAATCAGGAGCGCCGTGCTTCCCGAGGCCAGCCCGGCGAGGCGAACTCAAGTCAAGAAGACTTCAACAAATTTGCAAGTAACACGAACAAATGTTGTCTCTTGCTGATCTGGTGCATATGATCTTAAGTAGTTAAAGATAAGCTAAATCTCTGCCTTTGTGGTTTCTCGTGTGATTCTAAGATCTAGTAAGAAGTACTAGAATTAATTTGGGATGGTTGTCAACTCATTTTGCATCCTCTGAACTGTCTGTGTGTATGTGTGTGTGTGCGTTTGTTTGTTGTTTGCTTATTATGTAGTTAGTTTCATGTATTGTAGTGTAGCTCAATAAATCTTTGTTCTCCTTTTGTAAGAACTGTGTTCTTGTTTATGTGCTTCTAAGTCATTGCCTCGAGCTGTAGATCTGGTTGCCTTGCTAAAAGTTAACCCGATTCTGTGTTATGTTATTATCGTTGGTCACGAAAATAATATAAACAAGATTGGTAAAATACGATGTCTATTATTTATTTATAAATGGTAGATAAAGTCTGAATCTTTTATTCTGATTCAATCTGACTCAATTGAGTCGAATCAATGATTCGAATCTTCAAGATCCGATTTAATGATATAAGCAAATAAATCTCTTATAAAGTAGCTTAAAAATCGATCTTATAAAGTAGGTTGATCCCCTACAGTAATTAATTAAATGAATTAAAACCACATTATTATACTTACCAGAAACAAAAATATAACATTACACTGAATTCATGTTTTTTGTGTGCCACCCCAAGATTTGGTGTGGCTTCTTCTGGCCACCCCTAAGAAAATTTTCTGGGGACGCCACTGATCAGCAGTTGCAATATGGTTGTAACCCGTTTCTGAGACAGGGTTGCAGACATTACAGCAGAGTTTAAAATCATGCTTATGAATGTTGTGGTTTGGGATGGAATCAGGCAGCTTTTCCTTTTGTTTACAGAAAAGCCCAAATTGTTTACGTGATTCAGAAGTAGTCTGGGGGCGCACAGAAGCCAGTCGTCCAGGTAAGGAAGAAGACGCATACCTCTCACCCAAAGAGGAAACAGGGCTGCACTCTCAAATCTGGTGAAAACACGTAGAGCAAGAGACAGGCCGAAAGGTAGAACCTTGAACTGGTATGCTTGATTCTGAAAACTGAAATGGAGAAATTTCCTGTGATGAACAGCTATCGGCACATGGAAATATGCATCCTTCAGGTCGATGCTCACAAACCAATTATTTCCTGCTACAGACCAAAGAACGTTGGTTGTGTGCAGCATGTCAAAGGGCAGAACCTTCAGAGATGTATTCAGATGTTTCAAATCAAGAATTGGGCTGAAACCGCCCTTTTCCAGAAAATACTTTGAATAAAAGCCATCCCTTTGAACAAGGAGAAGAAACAACAGTGAACAAATTTATTGGTAGAGAGCCACCGAACGAATTGGGACCCTGACAATCATTGTGACAATTCTTGAAAATTTGGGGGGCTGACGTCGAAATTGAAGAGTGCACCCACTGCTCAGTGTCTTTAAAATCCAGGGGTCTAATGTTTTGTCCTTCCATTAGGCCAGCTGCTCTGTTGAAAAAATGTTGATTGCCAGCCCAAATGCTTCAGGCTTTGCGTGTGCGGTTTTTAGTGGTCGCACAAGACCCTCCTGGATGCTGACGGTGAGAGGGACGAAAAGCTCGAACATCCTCCATAAAAAGAAGTCTTTGGGGAGGCTGTGACTGAGATAGAGCATGCTGGCGGAAACGCTGCTTTGGCACTGTATGGTGGTGCCTAGTTTGAACTGCAGGCATCTTGAAAGTGGGTTTGCGCTGTCTGTGTCAGCTGACGAGTGGTCTCTGACAGCTTTACCCAATTTTCCAGTGGTTCAGAAACTGCAGGTCTAAAGACATGCCCAGCAACGAAGGGAAGGTCTCTAAAGGTTTTTTACACTCAGGAAGTCTTGCCTGGACGAGCCAAACCTGGTGGCGGGCTGCTAAGAGCATGGCTGTAAAGTTACCCGATTTGTGTGTCGTGACCCATTGCTAAAAGAGCTGCTTCAAGGAACTTTGAAACAGAGGGGTCAGAGTTTGCGGGTTACAGTGTGTTAGTAGTAGCAAGTAGCAGCTGGCAAATTGTGTTTTCAGTGCGTGTTATGTATGCAACAGACTCATATGCCTTTTTCAGCAGTTTGTCTGTGGGACCACATTGCACACTTGGACATCGCACATTACTCCATAAATCTTCAGGAGACACCACCAAGGCTGCAACAGGCTGTTCTATTTCTGGCACATGGCAAACTCGGCAGACTGTATATGTTTGTTTTTGAGAGTTGTTTGTGTACAATAACATGATTTGGTGGTAGTGTAATGACCATCAGCCTCCTTATCCTTAAGTCACCTCTAGAGGGCAACAACCTATAAGTTGCCAAGTAATTTTAGGCTTAGCAGCTTTCCATCCAGATCCTCATCTGGGAAAAACATGCTTTCTCTTATTTTCTTCCTCTTAATCTCCATGGTGAGGGAGGAACATGACGATACCGTGGACTGAGTGGCAATATTTCTTTTAAAAAATGTTGAATATCCCGAGGTGGATCCATACTGGATACTTCCTCAAGACAAGCCCCTCTGCACACAACAAACCAACAGATTACACTCCAAGACACACCGCAGACTGAGCATGTGCCTCATCAAGCCCTAGACGAGCAATTGCCATTTGGAGCTCGGCGAGTGTGTCATCAGAAGGTGTTTGGGCTTTCTCAGATGACTGAACTGATCCCCTGCTAGATCCTGCTGAAGACCCCCTAGTCTCAGTATTTTGGGGTGAAGGATGCACAGTAGCAATTACGTCTTTCTCATGATCACAAAAAAACATCTAAAGCACATGAGGAAAGCACATCTAATTCAGAATGAAAAAGACATGGTGAATTAAAGGACTTCTCCACATTTCCTCCCTTCTGATAAATCTCATCATCTTGTGTTGTCTTTATGGGTCGGAGAGAGTGGATTAAACATTTAATTTCTTTCATCTCTAAAGAAAGAATAGCTACAGTACTAGAAAGTGAAGTCTTCTCAGTACATAGACTTTCTGCACTCTGACCATCGCGGAGGCCCTGCGTTTCTGAGCTCGCTGTGCAGTCGAATTAGGGTCTAACTCGGCGAGATGAAGCTGTCGCTTTGACAACGGCAAGAGACTACAATAAAAAAATGGGTCCGTGAGCATGTCTCTCAAATGTTGAATACCCAAATACAATGGACAAATATCATGACCATCGTCTAGCAGAAGATTATTAGGACACAGCTTGCATGTCAGTGGGAAACTAGTGGCGATCGAGCTGTAAGCCATTTTAGTGCAAGGTAAACTTTACGGAGTAGTCAAATAACAGTAAGGAAACAAATAACGCAATTCCTCTTGATAGAACCGATAGGAAAAAACACGCGGAAAATTCCTGAGATTAACGAAAATTCCTGAGATTCCTAATGAAAATGGCCATTGGATTGAATGGTTCTAGGCGAATCTAGCATAAGTATTGGGCAGCTGTGTATGTTTTTTGGATACAATTAAACATAAATGTAGTTGTATTCAAACTCAAATTAGTAGCATTTAATGCTGAAAAAACAATTAGTACCTGAGTTGATTATTGTCATAGCTAGAAATAGAAACCATTTCTAAAATAAAAATTTCAGGTGATGGTTTGGACAAACCATTTTTGGTTTAACATGAAAAAGATTTCTCTTGTCGCATGTAGTACAGTGTATGCTCGATAGTCAGGCACCTCAGCACCTCGCCAAGGACATACCCTCACAGTGAGCATGGACCGCTCACAAGTGCTGCGTTAACATGCAGGATATTTAGACATGCCACACAATGCTAGTAACTGTCCTCCAGTGACAGAAAACCCCTACACCCAGAGCTGCACAGCTGAAAAGATGTGTTTGACAATTATTTAGCTTTTTAGTGGAAACTGATCTGTTAGACTTATTGGTTTGGTGCAGTGAAGCACTGTGGAGTGGAAAGCCAGGGAGGCACCCAGGAATGGGAACTGAAACCAGAGATGCTGTATCTACTGTACATCACTAAAATCCATCTAAATGCACTTGTAAGTTGCTATAAGAGTCAAGTGAGGCTCTGAAGCAAAAGGCTAAAGCCGCGGTCACATTGGGCTTTTCTCCCCATAGACTTCCATTCATATGCACGCGAATGCGTCAGCCTGGAAACGCAGTGTCATGCGTCTGAGTTTTGCAGGTTGCTGCGGTGCAAAGCTCAAGCTTGGTGAACTCTGACCAGCGAAATTGCATCCTTTGACTGCGTGAGACCAATCCAAGATCAAAACATGACTTCTCTGAACAGAAATTTAAAACATGGAGCAATCACTCGCTTTTTTACACGTCTATTCATCTTGTTTAATCCCACCCCTTTTCGCAGTGCCGTACGATAAAATTTGCAAGCTCAAACTCTAGTGTGACTTCGGCGTTATACCACTGAGTCTAATGAGCTTCCCTCAAGGCAGAATTTTATAGTCCTAATTGCAAAGTGGCTACACCTGTGAGAGCTGCGCTCGGCAACTTCATATGCATTCCATTGGCATCTTAGCAGAATGAACTCCTATCATCGTCAAGTTCTATCATGAAAAAAATAAAAATAGAAAATATTTAATTCACTGATGTTTTGTTAAAACTTTAGTTTTGCTTGCAAAAGATGCTAGTTTTTTTTCACTGAAAATGAAATGTCTATATATTTTGTTTGCACAAAAAGTTATTTTATTCTTTAAGGAAACTTGCCCTTTTACACTAAAACTGAAATGTAACTTTTTATTTACTCATTTTTTATAAATTAAATCCATTAGGGCTGCACGGAGGTGCAGTGGGTAGCATGTTCACCTCACAGCAAGAAGGTCACGGGTTGAGCCTCGGCTGGGTCAGTTGGCTTTTCTGTGTAGAGTTTGCATGTTCTCCCCATGTTTGCATGGGTTTCCTCTGGGTGCTCCGGTTTCCCCCCCAGTCCAAAGACCTGCGCTATAGGTGAATTGGGTTGGCTAAATTGTCCGTAGTGTATGTGTGTGTATGGGTGTTTCCCAGTGATTGGTTGCAGCTGGAAGGGCATCTGCTGTGTAAAACATATGCTGAATAAGTTAGCGGTTCATTCCGCTGTGGCAACCCCAGATTAATAAAGGGACTCAGCCAAAAAAAGAAACTGAAAGAATGAATGAATGCATTATATTGATGTGATTATCCTAAAATGCATCTCATTGATTGAAAATGATTGAAATTGATGCAATTTCTTAAATTATTGTCAATAGATTATTCAAAATATAAATGTGATCCCTATTATGGTCTTGATCATGCTGCATTACCTTACATTGTTTCATTTGCCTACAGTAGAATTGTTGTGATTGCACACAATTTAGACAATGGCACTTAGACACAGCATTAAGTCCTAACAAAAAGGAACTCTAGAATTCATTCCTGTGGGTTCTCCCAGGAAATGGAGGTTTTTAAGAAAATACAAAATACACCTGAAGGTGTACTCACAGAACCATTTGAGTAATCCTAACTAAATGAACAATGTGAGATGTTATGATTATGTGTCTGCATTTTTTTCTTTGTGTTCATCTCCACATTTCCATTGCTTGCTCTCTTCACTGCCTTAGAGCAAAATACCAAACAAACACACATGAACAATTGTAAACTGGAATTTTAAACAAAATAGTCCTTTAACAGTTCTGAGACTGATTTCAATAATGAAATTCACATAATTATTATTTTATTTTAATTTCTAATAAGCATGTTAATAGTAACTCATGCCTCGACACACACATGCACATAGGGTTTTAAATAATTGTTGAATATTTGTGTGTGTCTGCAATCTGTGGCAAAGCAAAGCTTGGAAAGGGCTGATTGGGAGCATGAATTTTCATGCTTTCCCTCCCCCTCTCAACCAAATACCCCCTCCCTGTCACTCTTCTCTCCAGCTCCCTCCCTCTCCTCCAAACGTTCCATATCTGAAGTCATTACAAATCCAGCAGTTCCAAGCACAGGCAACATCTGTGTTCGAGCGTAGATAGAGACCTAAGCAGCTCGTAAGACAAGGAACAAAAAAGGTGTCGATGAGATTGACAACAGAGACAACAGATACATTCATCGGAAAATTGCCAGAAGTGAATTCATCCTGCCTGCACCAGGGAGTGAGGGGCATAGAGTGAGAGGGGGGCGGATGCACACTCTCTACTCTCTTGCCCTGGATTTCTGTTGCCCCCTCCGCCAACTTCGTCAGTCTTCCCCACCACCACAGCCTCTCATTTCACCGTCTGTTCCTGCATCAGGCGCAAGTACCCCGTGGTGTGTTTGTGGCATGGAGAAAGAGAGGGAGGATGAAGAGACGGAGGGGAGGGAGAGACCAGAGCCTCTGACGGATGTGGAGCGGGGCATCATTAAGGACACCTGGGCACGTGTTTATGCAAGTTGTGAGGATGTAGGCGTCACTATACTAATCAGGTGCAGTAATTTACTAAAGAATCATTATGGGTTTTGTTTTTATCTTTGCACATCTTGCACTTAGCCTAATCTTTGGTCTATACACTGTATGTAAATGTATCCAGCAGGTATAGTAACAAAACTCTTTTTTTTATGAGCCTAGAAATTTTATGATTTTTATGAGCCTAGAAATGACTGTATAGTTTCTGATAATTCTGTTGATTCTGTAGCAGGATTTAACAATGCACATGTTAATGTAAACATTAATGTTGCATTGCATAAACTATATATATATATATATATTTATATATATATATATTGCTTTAACTATATCATAAATTATACAGTATCCATGATTTTCTGGCTGTATTCTGTTCATATAAGCAAAAATAAATTACTTTTTAACAGGCAAAATCTACAGGACTCATTAAAATAGAATCCTTTAGGGTTGCCAGGACAACTGTCAGGGATCATTTTGTAATTTCAGGTTGCGTGTGTGTCTGTGTCTGTGTGTTTGTGCGTGTGTGTTATCTGTGGATTTCAGCACCCAGTGTTGGCACTCTCTGATGTCTCTCACACTCCTGATGGCCACATATTATTTAATTATTTTTGATTGCTTTCTTGCATGGTTATTATGTATGATTTTAGTCAGTCTGTTATACATTAACTTCAACTAACAAAATGAAACAAATAAATTAAAATAGGCTGTTTTTAATTTAATTGTAACAGGCTGTGCCTTTTGATTTAAGTTACCATTTGCACAATTATTTCCTCTCTTGCAGACTTTGATTAACTCTCAAGTGTGAATCTTAATGTCTTAGAAAACATTTACACAAATGTCACAGTGTACCTGCATAATTAAAGAATATAAATTATTATATTCCTTACTATTTGTCAAGAATTAGACAAAACCTATTTACACATGTTGTTATGGTAATTGCCTATCATTTATTTATAATGCATTTCGATATGTAATACTTAAGTTAATCCTCTCTGCACTATCTCCTGCATGAGGCATCAGCAAGGGTCCTCCATTTTGTTCGTTCTACCGCTATCCATAGGGCAATCTAGAAATTAAGCCCTTTGCTTTTCAACCCTTTGTTAAGTTTTTTTTGCCATGTTTCTTTTGGTTGTCATGTCGTCATTGGAGATGTTTTTCAGCTAGAAGAGGATCAGAAAGGGAGCCTTGCTCTCTCCAATGTCCACTAGAAAAAAGTTCTGTCAGCTCACTATTGTGGATGACACAACATTCAAAGCTCTTGTATTGTGACTGGATGACATTGACCAGATTCTTTAGAATGCAATATGTGGTAGAATTATAGAGTGGCAGCACGGTGGTGCAGTAGGTAGCACAATCTCCTCACAACAAGAAGGTTGCTGGTTCGAGCCCCGGCTGGGTCAGTTGGCACTCTGTGTGGAGTTTGCATGTTTTCCCCGTGTTCGCATGGGTTTCTTCCGGGTGCCCAGTTTCCAAAAACATATGGTATAGGTGAATTGGGTAGAGTATGAGTGTGAATGAGAGTGTATGGATGTTTCCTAGTGGTGGATTGCAGCTGGAAGGGTATCCGCTGCATAAAACATATGCAGGATAAGTTGGCGGTTCATTCTGCTGTGGTGACCCCTTGATTAATAAAGGGACTAAGCCAAAAAGAAAATGAATTAATTAATCTTCCAGAGTGATGCGTGATGTCAAAGGCTTTTTCAAAGGTAATGAACAAGGTATTATAGGCAGAGAAAAACAGAGACTTGAAAATAGACCAAACCTTACAATGACTTTTTTTTTCATTGAGGAGGATGTCTAGGGGTGGCATAGTGGCTCAATGGTTATTTCTGTGTGGAGTTTGCAAGTCCCTGTGCACGTGTGGGTTTCCTCCGGGTGCTTTTGTTTCCCACACAGTCCAAAGACATGTGGTATATGTCACCTGTCACTATGTCACCTGCAGTGGAGAACAACCTCTCACTAGGAACTGAAGTGGCAGGCACAGCAAGGTAATGTCTTGCCATCTTTGCAATTGTAAGGGGATTTATACTCATTGTGTTTCCACCATGACACTACATTACCTATTATCTATTGACAAATTGCTCCAGTGGGTATTGGCTTGACCCTGCAGAAAAAAAAATAACATTATAATTTACAAATATTAATATGAAAATATTATTTAAAATAAAGAACAATTGTTCACATAAAAAATATTATTGCTATTTTGCCTCTTTAACATCCACAATCACAGTCATGAGATCACTGTATGCCTTATCACATAGAGCAGGGTTGGATACACAATGGTTGTACATTATCTAATATGATCCTCATGAGTTTTATTGTTGTTTTATTTTCAAAATAAACACGTAGACCAAATTCGGTTATTGCAACACATTTCAAAACAAGTTGAGAAAGGAGCAATTTAGGCCAAGTAATCAAGTAAAATGGTAAAATATTGATGTGATTTGAAACAGGTGATGTCAACAGGTGGCTGTAACTATGATTTCAAAAGCAGCATCCAAGAAAGATCAAGTCCTTGAGACCTAGATCGAGGATCGCCAGTTTGCCAACAAATATTGGCAAAATAATTGAAATATTTAAAAACAATGTTCCTCAAAGAAAGATAGGAAAACATTTGAATATTTCACCTTCAACAGTGCTTAACATAATTTAAAGATTCAAGGAATCTGGAGGAATTTCAGTGCGTAAAGGATAAGGGCGCAAGCCTTAGCTGAACAACTGTGATCTCCAATCTCTCAGGCAGCACTGCATCAAGAATCCTTATTCATCTATATGCAATATCACCACATGGGCTCAGGACTACGTTGGCAAACCTTTTTCAAGTACCACAATATGTAGTTACATCCACAAATCGTCACCTTGGAATTATAAGGTTCTATCTGCGTTCTGAATGATTTTAAGATATTGAGCTTCAAAATTTTTGCATTCCATAGTTACATGTAACGTTTGTTTTTAAACAACTTATAAAAAACATCCCATAATGTAAATAAGATGTCATTTAATAAGAATATGTCAATAACTCAATTTTAACAAAAATGTCAGACAGAACCTTATAATTCTAAGGTGAAATGCCAGTAAAATCTGTACTGTGCTAAAAGGAAGCCCTATGTTAACAGTGTCCAGTGTCAACATCTCTGGGCTCTGAGGCATCTGGGGTGGACCATCACACAGTGGAAACGTGTTCTGTGGTCAGATAAATCAATAATCCGGGTATTTTAGGAGATAAATGGATACTGTGCTCTGGACCAAAGAAGAAAAGGATAATCCAGACTGTTACCAGCAACAAGTCCAAAAGCCAGGGTCTGTCATGGTATGGGGTTGTGTTAGTGCCCTTGGTAACTTGCACTGTGATGGCACCTGTTGCCTATGGATGCTATGCAAACTGGGGTAGTTCCAAATGTAGCTTTATTATAAGAATGGTCGGACAGGCAGGGATCAAAAACCAGCATTAACAGTGTAGTAGCGTAATCCAAAAACAGGCAAAGGGTCAAAACACGATAAACAGTCCAAGATCAAAATACAGGAAACAGGAATAAACGCTTACGTGCAGACAGCAACAGCTAAACAATACTCAGCAACATGTGTGTGAAACAGAGGAGTATAAATAGTCCACATAATCAATGTACATGAGTATCAGCTGCGAGTGTGTAATCAAACAGGATATGGAACCGGTTGTGTGTGTGTGGTGCATGACTGAATATGTAGTCCATTTGTCAGCAGATTTGTAGTCCTAGGTGTTTACCAGCGACCTGCTCAGGCTGGATCATTGGTAATCGTGACAGCACCATTAATGCGCAAAAAGTACATAAAGATTTTGGAGCACAATATGCTGCCTTCATTTCCAGGGATGCCTATGCATATTTCAACAAGACAATGCAAAACCACATTCTACACACATTACAAAGTCCTGGCTGCAGAGCAAGAGGATACAGGTACTTGACTGACCTGCCTGCAGTCCCGACCTGTCTCCAATAGAGAATGTGTTTTGAAGCAATTTGAAGTGCAAAATAAAAAGATACTGTTGCCCACCTTAAGTTTTGTTGCAGGAAAAATAGGATGAAATTACACATTAAACACTTTATCACTTGGTGTCTTCAGTCCCTAAAGGTTATTTAAGTGTTGTGAAATGGAATGGCAACATTACAAAGTGGTAAATGCTTTACTGTTCCAACTTTTTTTGAAATGTGTTGTAATAAAAACCAAAATAGAATGTGGTTATTTAGAAAAAACAACAACAAAAAAAGATGAAAATCATGAAGAATACAATGGAATTCTATAAAATATAAGTCAAAGCATATTTCGAAACCACTACTTCATGTTTTTCCATAGTGTCCCAACTTTTTCTAATTTGCGGTTGTAGAATTCTGGTTTTCAGAACATGGACACGTGGTGAATTTTCAGTGCTCAATACGGTTGTTTCTGTTTTGAGAGGTTTGAGCCCCTGATGGACCTCCTTTACTACTTTCACATCCTCATCAGACAAGTGGCAATGTCTCTATTTTTTTCAGTGTTTTTTTTCTGTCAGTGCAGAGTATACTGCTGCCTGATGCTCTAGATAGTGCTCCAGCATCTCACATGTGGAGTAACATCTTGTTGTGACATCATGTATGAGCCAGTGGGTTGAAATCTGTAGCATTTCTTTCCTGGTCTTAAACACATTAGCTGCTGTTGTACCTTCCTGATCTCTGTTTCACTGAGATTTCCCGTTGGCATGCAAAATTTATAACTTGGGCAAAGCAAGATATCTGTGGCCCCAGTCCAGACTCTGTCACTGCATTTACTTGGTTTTTGGCATTATCTGAGGTAACCGGGATATTGCTACATGCATTATTACCTCATTCATTTTCACTCAGCTACTTTTTCTGTCAGTATTTGCTCTAGATTTGAGCTTGTGTGAATATTGTGGAGGGGGCGTGTCTGTAGCACTGGACTTCACATCTTCCAACCTGCTCTGATGTAGTGAGCAGTCACAGATAAATTGCTTTCTGTGGCTCTTGTTGCCCACCCATCTGTGATGATTGCTATAGAGGATGCATCTGATAAGTCTGCAACGATTTGGTTTTCATGCTAAATCTTCATGCTGAAGTGGGTGTGTAGGGGTATTTCATAGAATGAAATTCTTTGTAAATTCTTAGTTTTTTCACAACAAAATATGGCTCTTATATATGCCGCGATAAACATCCTGATAGAATTGGCAATCACTCTAAATCACTAGATTTAGCCCGCTCTGAGCCTGGTAAAAATGGCTGCTTACGTATTAATGCAGCGGTGAGCAGCTGTTGCTATGGTTGTTGCTGTTTGCATCCTGTCGGCACACTAGTTGTGTGCTTTAGATGTATTTCCACTTTCACATGGCTTTCTTATGCCACAGTGCATATACACTGTAACAGTTTCATCTATCATTCTTTTCCCATCATCATTATATTTGAAAGGGAAGACAAAATGCTCCCATACATGGGACTTGAATGATGCCAAAGGCTTTTTTTAGTACTTCTTTTCTTCCGCTAGCCATTGTTGTTGACTGATTATCATGCCCTGTTCATATGAACATTCTTAATTAGAATGCAATATTAAACAGAAAAAAGTTTTTTTTCCACCATAGTTAAACATTTAGGAGTATAATTAACAACTAGTAGGATTAATAAACAAGTAAAAAAATTAATCAGAAGTTCATGTTTTTAGATGCAAATATGCAATTGTGAATGGCTGCTCAGTTGTTTGACATGTTTTTATCAGGTTTACAGTGACTGCACATCTCGACTGAATGTATTCAACATGGGAGAGCATTAACCATGGTGATTCGGGATGCATACATGTACAGTTATACCTCCTAGTATTTACTATAAATTATTTTAGTATTTTTTTCTTGTGGGACTGGATTTAGTGGTGTCCTGGCCAAAGCCCATGTCCAGGCCAAATTCCTTCCCTCTGCCCTTACCATCATGGCCTCCTAATCATCCCCATTCACTGAAATTGTTTTATCACTATTTCTCCACTCTACCTAAAGCTGGTTTGTGGTGAGCGCACTGGCCCCATTGTCCTGTGGCTGCCATCGCATCATCCAAGTGAATACTGCACATTGGTGTTGGTGAGGAGAGACCCTCATGACTGTAAAATGCTTTAAGTGTATGGTCATACACAATAAATGCACTATATAAATGCTAATTATTTACTTACGTAATCAATTATTAGTGTAGAATAAAAATGTGGTCAGTGCATAGGGTTAGGTGGCAAATCTATACTTTCAAATTGGTACTAGTGCCATAACGATACAAACACACACACAGACCTGTTTACTGTACAATATACAATTTACTGTTGGCATTTCTTCACTCTAATTCAAATCTTTTTTATGCTCTTGTGCATTTTTTGTTTTCAATAAAAAACAAAAACATTAACTACATCTGGGACTTCTGGTGTTGCTATGACAGAATAAGCAGCACAAAACTGAGCTCCGTCAAAATAAAAAAAAAGGTAAGTGGTAACTTTAATTCCTAGCACTTTAAGAAACATCAAGACCATCAACAAAATGAGCTTGACTTTGAGACAAAAGACGAGTAATAAAAATGATAATAAGAAAGAAAGGGAGGAAAAACGGAGAACGCCGAGCCCAGTTAGCATCGAGAAAGCTAACGTTAGCAATGAATTGCAGCTAGATCTAGACATGCTGGAGGAATTAAAGAAACTGCAACGAAAATCAAGAAAGACACAGTCAGACAAAAATGTGTCTCGAAAGAGTGGAACAAATAGTCAAAGACATAAAAGATAAACTTATTGAACATGAAAAAATAATGGAATGGGCAGAAGAAAGAATAAGCATGGTGGAAGATACATCAAGGCGACATCAAAGGGCGATAAAGTACCTGCTTCACCGAGAATTGGATCTTCCTGCAAAGTGCGACAAACTTGAAAATAGAATGAGGCGCAATAATATCCGAATTTATCAAGTGCCAGAAGGAAGTGAAGGAAGAGATACGGCGGGATTTGTGAAGAGCTTGCTGAATGATGTACTTAAAAGCAAATCTTCTTTGATCAAAATTACTCCCCTGACCTTGTGTACAAAGCCGTCAAACAACTAAAGAAGAAAGAAGTACAGGCAAAATGTGTTTACCTGGCACAGCTACGACTGAAATTTAGCAGCTGAGAAAACGTTTTCAACGCTGAAGGATGCGATGGAAATCCAGCCCACACCAGACACTTACATCCGGCCCACATACCGCATGTAACAATGGCAATTGGGCGGTCCGCTCCTGTTTGCCAGATCTGGGCCACAATTAAGCCAAAGCAATACCATATATCAGCCAGAATTTAACCAAATGAACCAGAACTGACCCTATTCTGGGTCACTGATTTTATTCTGGCCCAGATCTGGCCTACACCTTACACTTGCTGGGTGTGGCAAAGTACACAAATCCCAGCATGCATTGCAGTATGAATAAATTTTATAGCTTATTATACAGATTTGAAAGAACTGAAGTCAAACTGTAATCAGTGGAGCTGCTAATGCTGTTATTTAACAGAGTTGTTTAATCCTCTGTTTTAATTCAGTTGGTTTGGTGTGAGGCTGTGTCTGTAGTTTTATTTCTTGTTCTTTTCTTCAGTGATTGTGCTTGTAACCAGCAGCTGTTCATCAGTGTCTGAATTCACTCATTTGTGGTCATTCACTCTGTCTAGTAGACTAAACAAATTGACTAATTTAGGGACTAGTGAATGAGGGTGTGTGGTGAGATTTCAGACACTCTGATTAGTTTCTCGAAAACAAAGGTTAGATCTGTTACAGCTATTTTCTGTATTTTCCGTAAACACAGACAAAACTCTACCATTCCTAGAAATAACATAATATCTTTTTTTGGTGGCAGGAGTAGGGTAATTATCAATCCCTTCCACTTTTGCATGAACCGGCACTTGGCCTTTTCCCACTACTTTTCCCAAATAAACTAC
The DNA here is from genome assembly GCA_903798205.1 of Danio tinwini. Classification (NCBI taxonomy): domain Eukaryota; kingdom Metazoa; phylum Chordata; class Actinopteri; order Cypriniformes; family Danionidae; genus Danio; species Danio tinwini. The sequence continues at coordinate 1,735,392 of CAIGQZ010032936.1, forward strand.
TGTGGCCTTGGCAAACTCACATTTTAACAAATTAACTGTCAAATTTGCCTTCAGAAGTTGATCAAACTGTGCTCTAATTTGGGCTATATGCTCATCCCATGTCTGACTAAATAAAATAACGTCATCCAAATACACAGCATAACCCGTTAAACCAAAAATGACTTGATTCATCAGTCATTGGAATGTTGCGGGAGCGTTTCATATTCCACAACTCATAACTGAAACTGGAATAATCCAAATTGTACAATAAAAGCTGGGATTTATTGAGCTGTTTTGGTTAAAGGCACTTGGCAGTTACCCTTAAGCAAGTCAAACTTACTGACAAAACTAGAATTTCTCATCTGATCAACACAATCCTCTATACAAGGCAATGGAAATGAATCAGGTTTTGTTATAGGATTTACTCTTCGATAAACAGTACATAACCTGAATGAGCTGTCAGATTTATTTGCTAGTAGTAAAGGAGAAGTCCAACTAGAATTACAATGAAGTAATTTTTCAGAATGTAGTCAATTTCATTTTCAAATAGTTTTTTTTCTCATTTTTTAACTCTATAATAGCTGAAAATTTGGAATTAAATCTCCCACATCCATATCATGCTCAATCAGATTTATACGAGATGAGTAAAAGGAAACCGAGCAACATACTCATGAATCACATCAATTAAATCAGTACACTGTGCATGTGCTAAATGACTTTTATACAGTTATTTTGTAACAAATTCAGTTGTAACCATAAATAATTATTGTCATTAAATAATTTCATTTTCAAGTATTTTTGAATTACTTTTGATTTAACATTAACACTAAATTGTTCCATATTGCAATACAATACAATCACATAATAGCAATGCTCTCCCATGTTTTTAGCTATTATAACTGCCCTTATTTCCATTTTTAGTTTAATGTTGCAGAAGGATGGTTGGACTAGAAATGTTCAGTTTTTCACCATCATACTGATAACTTTTTAGCCATTAGGCAGAACTACAGTTGGAACCACTGTAGTTAGTTGCTAAAGAAGACTCAAAGCTGGTTTACCACTGAAAAGGACTTATTAAAAATGTTTGACTAAGGAAGAGTTGTTCCGTTTGATAGAGAATCCTCTCCAAGCTTATCAGTTTTACCCAATGTGGAGAACCGTTTTTTTTTTTTTGTTGTTGTTGTTGTTGTTTTTTTTGGTCATAAGTTGAACTTGAAAAAAGTCAATGTTGTGTGTCAGTTGTTCTAATAAAAATGCTTTAGATGGGAAAACAATACACCTAGGTGGAATGTTTTTAAATTTAATGTAGATGTTAAGCCCAATTGGATTTTGTTATACAAAACTACCACTGAATAAACAAATTGGTGACCTGCAGTGGAAAATTTACATGGTATTATCGCTGTTAATGCTTTTATTTCTGTACTGAATCAGATGTACATGAGCAATGCTCTTTTTGTTCTAATAGAGAAACAGTTTGTGCTTTTTATGCACTGTTCCAGATTGATTTTACTATTTGATGTTTTAAAGACTTTTTGTATTTGGTGAATATTTCAATTCACAGATTTTCATTCTTGGTGTTAAATACCCCAAAATACATCAGCGGGAGTGTAAATTATTGAATTTCATTCTTGGGGAAAGCAAGATGGCTATTTACATCTCTAGAAAGGAGACAGAATCAATATATTAATATGGTCTCTTTAGTTAAGTCAAGATTGTTGATTTATTTAAATTTTTATAAAAGTGCATGTTGTTTAGAAATGTTCAAGAATATTTGGTATACTGAAGGTGTTTAATGTTCTGTTACTGATGACAAACTTTACTTCACAAATTGTATTTTATTTTTCGTAAGTTTGTTTTAAAAATAATAAATCTCACTCTCTCTCTGCACCTGCCTCTCATTTTCCCTGCTGTGACTTAATGACATGCTTCTCATCAGAGCCACTCCAGCTCTGCACTGCATTCTGGCATTTATTCCCCAAATTTCTCTCTTTTCAGTTCTCTTCATTCATTCTACTCTGTCTTTCAATTCATCATGTTCCATAATTTGCATTTATTGGCTTGTGGCTATCTAATTCATGCAGCTTGTGCTCTCTGGATTTTAAACATGCAAAGGCACTTAGATGCCAAGTGTACCCATGAGCAAATTGTTAACGAAGAGTCATGGTTTTTAGAATCATAAGCTTTATGCCATTTGTATAGTTGCATTGCAATTAGTCTTGTGCAGCCAGACCTCTGACTGGTGGCTGAATGTCTAGGAACTATAGCAGCTTTGAATGGTCAAGGACCACCCACTATGTTATATGACTGAAATGTAACCAACCAATCATGTTTGATTTTGTGCCATGTCATGTTTAGGGGCATGGAAATGTCCTTAGAATAACAGTCCGTCACGCAACCATGCTTTATTCATTCACGAATGTCTTTAAACATTTACGTTCTCGACCTTTTGCAATTCACGACCCACCAATGACTGTTTGAAACTGAGGACCACCTGTTCAAATTTCAAGCTATATGAAACAAAATAACACTGCTCTTAATCTATTTATTCTTGTAAAAATAACAGCGCAACTCAGACTCCCAATTAGACACTTTTTAACAAATGAGTCAATAAAACATTCCCACATTCAGGCTAACATATCTCAGACAACAGGTGAGACACATGAGAAGGAAACATTCTCTCTTAACAGAAATGCAGAACACATTCAATCTCCACTAATTTACATGCTGTAAGTGTAATTTATCAAATACAAATAGTGATATAAACAATATGTTGCAAAATTATGTTACTTTTTTTTTTCAATTCAACTAATAAAAAGCTGTAAAAAACCTCAGTGAGGCACCTGTGCTTGCTGCTTGGAGATAATATGATCAAGTCTTGGTGAAATGGGTGAGAGGCTGACACGGAGAGTAGATTCCAAAGTAGCTTTCAGTTTGCTCCTTGCTTTGGATTTTGCGACAGTCACAGTGGAGAACCCTGACTCACATAAGTATGTGGTGGTAAAAGGCAGTAGAAATTTGATTGCCTGCTTTGAATAGTGAGGAATATTCCAGCACAATCTCACGGCAATTCGTAACTTTTTGATTTAGTGGCTAATTCGTTTAAATTCGTACAATCTAATTCATAACATTTAGTACGATTTGCTCATCGCCAAAATTAAGTTAGAATTAAGCTAAATAATTTGCCAATGGGGTAAGCAAAATAATCTAGTTTTTCCTTTTGACATAAGATTATTTAGCTTACCCCATTGGCAGATTATTTTTTTGTTTTAAGAAAAAACTCACGTCATTTTGACTTATTTTTTCTTAAAACAAGACATTTTGTTTTGCTTGTCTAGAAAATGCTTCTTGATTTAAGAATTTTTAATTATTTGGACTAGAAACTAGTAAATGCTTTTTTACTGCGAGAAACACAAGCGGCAACCATATAGCTGGCTTTTAATGTAGCTTTTGACTGAACTGATAACGATAAAATGGCATTCTGTTGCATTCTGTTGCATCTGAAGCCTTTTATAAAAAAAATATTATTTTGGCTTCCCAACACAGAGCAGGTGTTTTGCGTTTAAATGTCTCTGCAGTTTTGGTGTCTTAAGAGCCTAATTTGACAAAATTTCTCCACATTCAACACTGTGCTTTTGGCTCAGCCTCTGTACCTGCCCCTATAAATGTAAAATATAGTTAAATGTATTCAGCGTCGTACTTTCTCACCACATGCTTGGAAGCTTTTGCATGAACTTCCACGTCTGTCTTCCACATCTGCATGTTTTCTTTTCAGAAAACGATCCATATTATAATAACGTAATAAAGCTGCATCTGATCGAACAACAACAGTTAAATCTGATGCTGTGATGTGATTGGTGTTGCAACATTTAAAAATAAATTAGATTTTAGGTAACATTTGAAGGTTTTCACTGCCATAAAAAAATAAATAAATAAAAACGATAGTATATGTATATGTGTGTTTGAAGCTTTTATGTATTGTATACGATTAGTAATCCAGCATTTAAGTCAAATTGATAAATGCTCACCGTTACAGCTATCCTCACAATAACAGATGGTGTGCAGGCAGTAAATCACTAATTCATTTATGTCTCAGAAAATGATATGTTTATTAATGAGCACTGTCATCAATATAAACAGCACAGCTTTTAATTTGCTTAGACTTGTTTCTAGGCTGATTAAGATTGCTGCACACTCAACTCCCAGAAATTCTCTATATTTAAACCAATCAGAGGACAACTCAGGATCTGCTAGTGTTTTCAAAAAAGTGTGCCATATGCATATGTTTAGCCAAAGGTCTGTGAGCAGTGCATCTGAGGCTGAGACTACATTCCAATATACTGAGACCAGTATGGATGTAAATATGATTAGCACTAGGGTTGGGTATCGTTTGGGGTTATTTCAATACCAGTGCTAAATCGATACTTTTAAAATGGTACCGGTGCCAAAACGGTGCCTGAACCGTTATTTGACAAAATTTTTTTTGACAAATAACAAAATTATTTGACAAAAAAAAATTATCATTATAATTGAACAATATAAATCTATATTTATAATAAGTTTAAAGTAAACATCAATTCATTTTTTATATATTTGAATTGCATTAATATTGTTACACTTGTAAGAAGGAGACGATGTCCATTATTGTAGCCACACATTTATTTCTGTTGAAACACATAGGAAAACACAGTTTGGTTAAGGAACATGCCAGATGTGTCTGCCATGCAGCTAACCATACACTGACTACTGCTTCTTTGTGATTCAGCTACCGACACATAGAGAGAAACGTGGGTGCCCCCTCCTGGTGAACATGAGTTTTACAGGGATAAATCTATCACACTATACTTCTGTAATACACATGCATTGTTTTAGAATACTACATTATTCCTGGATTAGATTAAATTAAATAGTTAAACAAAAAAGGTGGGGGGTTGGAGGGTTAACAGTTTCTATTACTTAGGGCTACACTCTCCCCCACAACATTAAATGTCTCCTAACATTTCTAAGAACCATCAAAGCATCTCTTAAAACACCTCAGCCATCTGGCATACCTGGCATTTCCGTGGAATCAAAGACCCAGTGTATCGTAACTCAGTACCACAGGCTGATGTCTCAGTCTCTGTGAGCGTTACTTTACTGTCTGTTGCACTATTGGTGTTGAAGCTAAAGAGTCTGCCCCTGATTCATTACGCTCAGACCTGGCACAACTCAAATCAGGTCTCTGAGTTTGTAGTGGCACATCCTCTTTGCTTTGTAGTGGCACATCCTCTTCGCTTTGTTGTGGCACATCCTCTTCATGGTGCTGAGAATGCTGCCACTGTGGCTGGAAAGGTTTTGCCAGAGCATTCAGAAAACCCTGTTTCTGCAGTGTTTGAGATGCCAACGATAGGTGCTGACATATTTACCGTCAGAGGTGTCACTCTGTTCTGGTTGTTGTTGTTTTTGACATTGAACTCTGGTTCTTTCCTTTGCTGAATTCAGACTGTTTTTCTTTGTCTAGAGTCTCTCTACTGATGGCTGGGCAGGAGGTAAGTAGTCACAGGGCAGCAGGAGGTTTTTATGAACAACTTTATCACGTCCTTTGCCATTCTCTGGACATCTCATAAACAGGGCTGTCTGCTGCTTTTCTCTCCTTCACCGTATACACCTGGTCTTCCTAGTAGGTCCTTATTTTACCAGGACATACTCTTGGTGTGAGGTTTTTGAGGAGGACTCTGTCCCCTGGGTGAAGCTCTCTTCCTTGAACTTTCCTATCATAGAGAACTTTTCCACGAGCGGCTCCTTTAATGGCTCCGTTTTGGCTGCAATCTGATATGCTTCTTGCATCCTCATTTCTAGTGACCCACATAGCCATCATACCTATCCTGAGACTCATCTTTACATTGAACATCAAGTCAATGGGTAACCGAAGAGAACGCTCAAAAATTAGGTAGTAAGACGCATAACCTGTTGCCTCATTCTTTGTGCAGTTGTAAGCATGGACAACTTTAGCAAGCGACTCTTTCCAGTCCTCCTTCACTTTTTCCTCCAGGATACGCAGCATTGATAACAGAGTGCGGTTAAACCTTTCCACCTGCCCGTCACCCTGGGGATGGTACACTGTAAAAAAAAATCTGTTAAATTTATGGAGAAATATGCAGCTGTGGTTGCCAGAATTTTTCCGTAAAAAATACGAAAGTTTATAGAACTGTTAAAATTTACGGAAAAAAACTGTATTTCACGAACTGATACAATGTTCAGTTCACAAAAACGTAGCTTAGTGCATGAAAACGTAAAGTCATTCAATGCACTAATGTGTTCATGTGCGTTTACAATTAACAAACTGATTTTCACTGCATTAGTAAATACAGTTACCTTTAAACAAAAGAAGAGGCAGCATAACATCAGATACTTTTAGTTGATCTTGGACTTGCACCCAGATGCTACAATCAATGGTGACACAAAAACCATTTTACAGTATTTTGCTGTTTTTTCTCTTGATTTTACAGTAAAATACTGGCAGCTGTGGTTGCCAGTAATCTACTGTTTTTAATATTTTACGGTCGTAAATTCATTTTACAGAATATTTCCTTAAAAATACATTCCACAGTCTGTATTTTTTATCGAACACATTTAACCCCTTAAATCCCAGAGCAAAATCCTCACTAGTGTCCTCACTACAGAGGGTTGAACACTTAGACAGTGACGAAGTTAATGAGATAATTAAGTGTCTAATTAAAGGAGGATTTAGAATTATTGATGAACAACTGTTAACAAGCAGAATCACTGAAAAAAATAAAACACAAAAAACAAAGGCAAAACCAAAGATGAAATCAACCGAGAATAAAACTCTAAATAAAATAATAATTAATAAAAACAAAAAACAAATTACACAATAAAAATGTAATTTCTCAAGATCTCAGCAGAGATCATTAAACAACTCCACAAACATAAGAAGCTTTACTTATTATTGACCTTTGGCTTTATTTCTGTCACATGAACAAAAACTCTTAATGAAAATTATGTTGCTTATTTGAAGTCACCATGATGGAGGACAGAGTCGGCTTTAGTTGGGCTCTTCAACTATTTGTTCTTACACTACTTTTTATTTTGGCTGCTATAATTATTTGTGTTAATCCATTGTATAGCATTAAAAGCCAAAAGAAAAGAAACAATAGCAATCTGATAAGGCAAGGCAAGTTTATTTATATAGCACATTTCATACACAGTGGCAATTCAAAGTGCTTTACATAAACAAGAATAAAAAGACAAGTGTAAAAAGCAAATAATAAGAATGATTAAAAACAGATAAAAAAAGTGTTAAATGGGTTATAAAAGAATAAAAAGAAAAGAACAATAGTGCGATCTGTCGGACGTAGCAGAGTACTCATTCAGTAAAGACACAGCTAAACAGATGTGTTTTCAGTCTGGATTTGAATGTGTCTAATGTTGGAGCACATCTGATCATTTCTGGAAGCTGATTCCAGCAGCGAGGGGCATAGTAGCTGAAAGCCGATTCACCCTGCTTTGACTGAACTCTTGGAATTTCTAGTTTATATGATCCTAGAGATCTGAGTGTTCTATTAGGTTTGTATTCAGTCAGCATATCTGCAATGTATTGAGGTCCTAGGCCATTTAGTGATTTATAGACAAGTAATAATACCTTAAAATCTATTCTAAATGTAACTGGGAGCCAGTGTAGGGACCTGAGGACAGGTGTGATGTGCTCTGATTTCCTGGTTCTAGTCAGAATCCTAGCCGCAGCATTCTGGATGAGCTGCAACTGTCTGACTGACTTTTTGGGAAGGCCCGTGAGGAGGCCATTACAGTAATCCACCCTGCTGCTGATAAAAGCATGAACAAGTTTCTCCAAATCTTTACTGGAAACAAAAGCATCTTATTCTTGCAATGTTTTTGAGATGATAGTATGCTGATTTACTAACTGCTTTGACATGACTATTGAAACTCAGATCTGACTCCAGAGCCACACCAAGGTTCTTGACCTTATTTGTTGTTGTTTGACCTTTAGAGCCAAGGTACACACCTTGAGAACCTCATCTCTGTTCCCAAACGCAATGACTTCAGTTTTCTCTTTGTTTAACTGAAGTTTAACAGTTTAACTGAAAGTTTTGGCACATCCAATTGTTCATTTCATCAATGCATTGGCAGAGGGTGTCAATAGGGCTGTAGTCATTAGGCAGTAAGGCTAAGTAGATCTGAGTGTCATCAGCATAGCTGTGGTAGGAGATTTGGTTCTTTCTCATTATTTGGCTCAGAGGAAGCATATAAAGGTTGAACAGGAGAGGTGCCAGAATTGAGCCTTGTGGGACTCCACATGTCATGGGTGTCCACCTTGACCTATGGTCACCTATACTGACATAGTAACCTCTCCCTTTAAGATAAGATCTGAACCATTTGAGGACCGTCCCAGACAGCCCAACCCAGTTTTCCAGCCTATCCAGAAGTATGCTGTGATCGACAGTGTCAAATGCAGCACTTAGATCGAGCAATACCAGCACTGTTTGTTTGCCTGAATCTGTATTTAGGCGGATATCATTGATTATCTTTATAAGAGCGCTCTCTGTACTGTGATGTGCTCTGAAACCAGATTAAAAATTGTCTAAACACCCCTTGGAGTTTAAGAACATGTTAACCTAGTTGAAAACAACTTTTTCAATGATTTTTCCAATGAAAGGGAGATTTGAGATTGGTCTGTAATTGCTCAATAGTGTGTTATACAGGTTGCTCTTTTTCAACAGGGGTTTAACAACTGCAGTTTTAAGTGAGTTTGGAAAAATCCCTGAGAGAAGTGAAACATTTACCACTTTTAAGAGATCCATTTCTAGACAGTTAAACACCGTTTTGAAGAATGATGTGGGGAGTGTGTCAAGACTGCAGGTTGATGTTTTCATAATTTGCACAATCTCTTCTAAGATTTTACCATTAAATGCCATGAAATCAGACATAATGTCTGATTTCTTAAGTTGTAGTTGAGCTTGTCTGACGTCGACACAACTTGGCTGATTGGATGAGCTGATTGCCTTTCTGATATTATTGATCTTATCAGTAAAGAAATGAGCAAACTCATTACATTTACTTTCCGAGATTAGTTCACTGGGAATCCTACTGGGGGGTTTGTGAGTCTCTACCATTGCAAAAAGTGTACGAGCATTATTTAAGTTGCTGTTTATAAGGGTTGAAAAGTAAGTATGCCTAGCAGTGTTTAGTTCCACATTAAAAGCATTAAGGCTGTCTTTATAGATATTATAATGGATTACTAGTTTAGTTTTTCTCCACATACGCTCAGCTTTTCTGCACTGTCTTTTCATCATCTTTACCGATGTTGACCTTGACCAAGGTCCTTTCAGTCTGCCATTTCTCTTCCTGACTTTAACAGGAGCAATGTCATCTATGACATTCTGTACTTTAGAGTTAAACAAATCAAGGAGAGAATTAACAAAGTCTGCAGATATGCTTGGTGCTAGCAATATGGCCTTCATAAACTGCTCACTAGTGTTTTCATTTATGTATCTCTTTCTGACAGGGACAGATCTGTCTTCAATGGCTGGAGTGATCAATATATCAAAGAAAATACAGAAATGATCAGATGCAACATCCTTAACAGTCGATGAAATGTGTAGACCCTTAATTATAAGTAGATCAAGAGTGTCCACGATTGTGTGTGGGTCCTTAACCATGCTGAGTCAGATCAAAAGTGTTAAAAACAGTCATGAGTTCTTTTACAGCATTGATTTCTGGATTATCAATGTGAATATTAAAATCCCCAGCAATAGTAAAATAGTCAAACTCAGAGGTTGCTATTGATGACAGCTCTGTAAAATCATCAATAAAAGTTGGAGAATATTTTGGAGGTCTGTAGATAATGATCAGTAAAATGCGTGGAGCACCTTTTAGTGCTATACTCAGATATTCAAAGGACAAATAGTCACCAAATGACACTTGTTTACACTCATAGACATCTTTAAACAGGGCAGCGATGCCTCCACCTCTCCTATTAGCTCTGCAAATACTGAAATAATCAAAGTTTAAAGGAGCTGTTTCATTCAGAACTGCTGCGCTACAACTGTCATCTAGCCAAGTTTCATTTAGAAGCATAAAATCAAGGCAATTTGTGCTGATAAAATCATTGACTAAAAGTGACTTATTGTTAAGTGATCGGATATTTAAAAGTGCTAACTTAACAGTTTTAGCTGTTTTCCCTACAGTAGTCTCAGAATTACATTTAATAGACACCAAATTTGAATGATTTGCTATACGGCCTAAAGAAGTCTTCGGTTTTCTGCCACATAATACAACACATATCTGCGAAGAGAAAGCTATAGGCACACTGGGTTCCTGCTTGTTTTGTAAACATCTGATAAAGACACTGTTATCTAGGCAGGCACCCGGGACACATCAATGGCAGCTTTCAAGTTCACCAGCTGAAGATGAGGTGTTTTTGGGACCTGCCGCTGTCGCAAAGACCTGAGGCTTCTCCTTGGTGTATGGCGAGGTGGGCTCAGAGATGGGTGTGAGGCTGGCTGACTTTGGGCTTGCGGCAATGGAGTGTGAGAGTTTAGTTCCAGCAAACACCAGTTCCTCCATCTTTTTTGAAAAATTCAAGAGAGGCAAGCAAGGTGACAGTGAGAATGTGTCTGGTGACAGAGGCTGTGGGTCTGGGGTTTTTGGCTGTTGAGATATGTTGACCTGGCTGTTTTCCTGGAGATCATCCATGAGTGCTGAGATTTGGTGTTGTTCTGGTGCGTCACAGTCTCTCTGTGTTGAACTCTGTGTGCAGGGCTCAGACAGCAGTTTGTCCGTTATCAGTGGTTGCTGTGTCTGCGTGGTGTTATCGCTGTCTTTGTGGGATGCGTCAGCCACAAGTCCACTCAGGAAAGTCCTGTGGTCATCCGGACATTTGCTAGGTGTGTGTGTGCCATTTGGGTTGAGTTCAGTGGCACACACAACCGATGGATGATGGAGGGAGAAATAGATGTTGTCCTTCAGCACTTTTGCACCAAGTTTGTTTGGATGAAGGCCGTCTGATGTAAACAGTTGTCTTTGGTTCCATAAGAGATTGAAGTTGTCAATAAAATTCAGTCCTTTCCTGTTACATGTTTTCTGCAGCCATACATTTAGTCCAAGTAGCTGTGAAAACATATTTGTCCCTCTTGCAGGGAGTGGTCCACTGATGAATGGCTGAATCTTCAATCTTTTAACTGTTTCCAAGAGCTCACAGAAATCTTTCTTGAGCAGTTCTGACTGTTCCTTCCAAATATCATTCTTCCCCACATGGATTATAATCCGTTTTGCATTCTCATGTTTCCTTAATATCTTCTCAAGCTCTTTGTTTATATCAGAAACTGTTGCATGAGGGAAGCAGTATGTCATTGTTGCTCTGCTTCTAAAATGTTTGATTATTGAATCTCCAACAATCAATGTTCTTTTCTTGGCTGCGATCGGAGCAGAATGCCACTGTCTAGTTGGCCTTGAGCCTCTGTTCCGTGTAGAATTAGCTGCTGAGTCATGCAATCTCTGTCTAACTGCATTTGGGGATTCTTCTCCCATATTACTGAGAACTTCATATCTGTTCTGAAGCTGTATTTGAGTCTGAGCTGTATTTGGGGTCGAGGACGCAAATGCAGTAGCGTATGATCTTTGTGATCTGACCCCACGAATACCCTTTGGTCTCGCACCTTGTTTTTGCCATTTTTTACCACGCTCATTTTCAACAGTTTTACTCAAAACAGTAGCTGGAGTAGATTTATGGGACTCACCGGCTGTATGCTGTGAGGGTGCATAATAAAGCAGTGCTGCGTGATCTGGCAGTTCTGGGCAGATTGCAAGTAAATTTGTTTCAAGGACTGCAATCTTTTGTAGAAGTTTGTGGCAGTTTGTGCAGCATGGAGATTCTAAATCAATACGCTCCAGAGCCATTTTCACAGCCGTGTTTTCCCGTCTCAGGAATGTGAGCAGCTGGTAGCGGGAGGATTGTTTAGATGATAATTCTTCTCTTGTTGGTAAAGTTGTATTCCAGAAAGTTTGTAGATTCGATGTTGATCTTCAGGCTGTGTTGTTTGAGCACTGTGCTGATAGGCTCAAGTTAAAATTAGAGTATAAAATATAAAAGCAAGAGTGCAAGGAGCGGAGCAGTAGGCAGAAGCGTCCGAACAGTAGCAAAGCAGGAACTAAGATTAACTAAGATATCAAAACCACCCTCACCTGCTTGTGCGCTCAATCAATATCTTGTTAGTTAAAAGTGAGAAATGAATACCACATATAAATGAAACCACTTGACCTATATCAGCCAATAACTGTTTACCAGATCTAAATACACCATTCACAATGAGAATGTTTGATCTATGACAGAAGTTTAAAAACACAGACATCAACAATTAGTCTTTGAATCTCAACTATGGTGACAAACAAAAAATAAAAATCAAGCCAGAACAATAAAAACAATCTACTGAAATATTACCTCCCAAAACAATATAAATTAAAGGAAAAGAAAGAGATTGTAAGACCTTTAAGCTGCATAAAATCATGTTGCAATGCATGCTGGGATTTTTGTACTATGCTGGCACCCAGCATGAATGAAGCGGCTTTTTTTTTTTTCGCAACCATGGTTGAGGTTCATATCCTGATTCTTGATGTCTGTGTGTCATAAGATGTTGCTGAAGATCTCAAGGTCTTGTGCATGAAACTAAATTTTTATTACTTATTAATTCCTCCATGGGAAACTGTAATATACCCCAAACAATATCAAATAAGACTAATAATAATAACTTATTAAATACTAGAAATTACATTTACGACCAAGTACACAGTTTCTCATTGCCTTTCTTGCATTAACTGATGAGTTTCAAAACACAGTTATAACAGCCAGAGAAACATTAAGATAGAAGAGTAAAGGTTCAAGAGCCAAGCTAAAGCAAGCCTCTGATCTCCATGATGGTGAGGTCAAATGAAATTTGTTCAATAAAAAATATAAACCTGTTAATTATCAAATATTCTTGCAGATATGAGAGAAATGAAGTCAAACTGTAATCAGTGAAGCTGCTAATGCTGTTATTTAATGGAGTTGTTTAATCTTCCGTTTTAATTCAGTTGGTTTGGAAAGGGTGTCTTTATAGTTTTATTTCTTGTTCTTTCCTTCAGTGATTGTGCTTGTTAGCAGCAGGTGTCCATCAGTGTCTGAATTCAGTCATTTGTGGTTATTCACTCTGTCTAGTGGACTAAACTAATTGACTAATTTAGGGACTAGTCAATGAGGGTGTGTGGTGAGATTTCAGACACTCTGATTAGTTTCTCGAAAACAAAGGTTAGATCTGTTATAGTTATTTTCCGTATTTTGTACAGAAATGAGCCGTTAATCATTTAACAGGTTTTCACTGTAGATTGTACAGACTTTTACTGTTAAAGTCACAGACATTTTTTACAGTGTTGGTAAAGTCCCAGGAACAATAAATGTTATTATTAAATTAATCATTAAACACTGTGCTTATGAATCAACTTCAAATATCAATAGTCATAGGAAATGGTTGTTACTGTAATGTTGAGAGGTTTTCAAAGAGAAAAGCATTAAATCAGTAATTAAGCATTAATTTGATGATTGAGCAATAAAAAAGCATTAAGTTATAGTATTGTAGAACTATAATTTATTGCTAATAAACCAACAACTTATGGGCATTTGTATTGATCAAACAGGCCAGGATAAGCAGGAAAAAACATTTGACAAATGTGATTAAACCAGCGATGAGATTGGGTACAATAAGGGTTTATTAAATCTGCAATAGTCAAAGCTTTTTCCAACAAAGGGAAGAAACTAAGAAATAAGGCAAATAGCCTATAAAGCAGGAGAATCCACAGTAGAATTCTCGCTAGTGTGAGTTAGGTTGTCACTTCAACTAAGCACACTGCATTCAAGGCCACATAAGCGCTACTAACCACTAGCTTTTAATGCTATTGCATACCACACACTTCAATACAACAGCGTGAGCTTCAGTTAGTTTAGCCGGGCTGGAAACACGGCGCTCCTGATTAGGTGGTGACTCCCCTCCGTGACGTCTTTGGCATTGTCCTGGGTTGCTGGGGTAACGAACTGATGAGAATCGGTTTGTGGAAGTTCTTGTGGTTTTAGCAGTCCCGAAACTTAAAAGGTTGCATGGAAAGTTTGTGGTGACCCAATCGCGTGGTGGTGCAGTGTCCAGGCAGGTGAGAGGGGGCAGAGAGCAACAGCTAGCGCAAGCCAGCTAATGCAATAAGCAATGTTTTACGGCTGCAGTGAGTTATTAAGTGACCTGGTTTGATCCATCCCCATGGCACTGTTTTCCAATGAGCAGTTGCCATGAAGGGCGGGGCCACATCCCGTACCAGCGTAGTAAGAGTCAATAATTAACAGACTGCATGTTGATTTCAAGTGGTAAAATCTCTTGTAAGATTGTAACTATTTTACATCAAATGTTACAAGACAAATACTGTTTACTACTACTACTAATACTACTAGTTTTTCAATTACACCAATGTATAGCAAACTTAACTAGCTTTTGTTTAGTACCAAACATCATACATTTTAGACACATAAAGATCATTTTAATCTGCTATAAGGGTTAGGACAACACATTCATTAACCTGGTTGGTTGGAATAAACACAGCACATGAGGAAATTATGGCATATTATTCAAAGATACATCCGCCTTAGTTCTAACATTTTAAGAGATTGTCTTTCATTCGTATGCATTAATTGCCAGAGATGTCTTTGTCTCTATGAAATTTGTACATCTGGCTGCAAGCAGAATGTCCCCGAGGTGAGCCATGGCCGGTCATTCAAAAGTTCAAAAGTCTTGTGAGGCAATTCTCACCAAAACTTTGTAAAACCCCATTGTTTAGAGGATTAATCATTTACGATATGGCTAAAGGGTCCCCGAAGATCTGCGGCCGAAGTATTGGGGAAGAGAGTTAAATAAATTGGCCCCTTGTTATAGTGAGGGTGTAAGCCCTCTAGCAAGTTCAATGAATGAGACATTTTGGCGCCCAATTTCCAAGCCTGATTCGAACTGGTTTTTGATTTCTGCAACATCCTTTGCATTGAGTTCCAACACTGGTCTCTCCATCTCTCACTAAGCTCAAAGCACTAACCTGTATCAGCCCAATGCTCCGGCAAGAGTCTCCACTTTCAGCAACCACCCTCTCCATAGATGCACTGATTACATCCTGACTGGCCTCAGTCGTACAACTTGCATGTATTCCTCTATATCCAATGGCATACGCAACAACCCATCCGCTTCGGAGTTGTTCTTACCTGGGCGGTACCGGATAGTGAAATTAAAGTTGGCCAGCTCAGCCACCCATCTGTGTCCTGTCGCATTGGGTTTTGCAAAGGTGAGCACATATATTAGTTGGTTGTTATATGTATATACCACAAAGAATGGGGCGTGGTACAGATAATCTCGGGAACATTCGCATATGGCCCACTTTAAAGCCAAAAACTCTAGCTTTCTAGAGTGCAGGTGATACCTCTTCTCTGCTGGCCTCAGGGTGCGAGAGCAATAGGCGATCACTCTCATCTTGCCCTGCTGTCTTTGGTATAAAACCGCACCCAGACCTACTTGGAATGCATCACAATGTAATATAAATGGCTCTGTAAACTCTGGGTATCAAAGAACAGGGGATTGGATGAGCACATCTACAAGCTGATTCAATACATCCTGGTGAAAGCTGGTCCACTGTATAAGCGTCTGTGTTGGTAAGTGGCCATTTCCTTTCTTTTGTGTTCTACTAGGTTTTTTCATGGTCAGATTTGGAGTGTTATTTTCTGTGTTTGGGACAGTGAGAAGGTTGTACAGTGGGTGGGCCACACAGCAAAAGTTGAGTATAAAAGATCTGTAGTATGAGAGGAATCCAAGCATTTGACGTACCTCACCAACAGTGGTGGGATTCATCTCTTTTAAAGACCTCACCGGAGTTATTTGTGCAGGGTCCATTGTATAACCCTCTCCTGTCACTAGTTTACCAAGAAATCTCACACTTGACTTGAACAGATTACATTTCTTTGGGGTCAGTTTAATGCCATGCTTCTTGTAACACTGGAGAACAAGTCGAATGTGCTCCAGGTGTTCCTCAAAGCTGTGACTGTGTACTAGACTGTCATGAAGGTACAGGAGACAAATTGTGTCTCTCAAATCAGCCAAAAATTGCTCCATGCTCTTCTGGAACTCTGCTGGTGCTGAGCTCACGACAAAGAGTATGCAGACCCATTCAAAGAGCCCCCAGGGTGTGATGAATGCTGTAACTGGGCGACTCTCCTCATCCAGATAACCTTGGTGGTACGCATTACCCTGGTCTAAGACAGAGAACCATGAGCTTCCCCCCAAGGCATCCAACATATCCTGAATCCGGGGGATTGGATGGTGGTCAGGAACTGATTTGCAGTTGAGCTCACTAAAATCGACACAAAGGCGAAGAGTCCCATCCTTTTTGAGGACACACCACAGGCAATGAATAAGGGGAACGAGAATGCATGATCCAACCTCTTCTCAATAAATCCTGCAAATACTCCTTAACTTCCTAACTCCTTAACTTTGTGAAGTGGCTTTGGGACTGACATATAGGTCTTTTGCATAGGACTGGTATCATGAAGGGTAATATGCATCTTGAGAGATGGTATACAACCCACATCCTCACTGCCATATGCAAAGGCCTCACATTCCTCCTGCAACATTCTTCTCACTGCCTCTTGCTGTTCCTTGGACAAATGACCGAGTTAAACAGGGGGGTCCCATAAGGTTGGTCTTCTAGCTTGTTTACTATTTAGCTGTGGTGTGCCCCCTATTCCACTAGACTTTATCTTTGCATTGTCCTTCATTTTTGTTATGTTTCTTTCTGTTTGCACAGGTGCCATATATACGGCCTTGACAGGTTCCAGGTATCAATTCACACTATGACGGTCCAGACATAATGTTACGTTCTGAAGTGTTGGCCACAGATATTGGTATGTATGGTGTTCTCTTGTTTGGAATCTGTACCAATCCATTATTGCAGGTCAAACCTTCTGGTAGAGGATTAAGCATATCAGATGAAAAGAACAATTGTTGGTCTTGGGCTTGTGAACTCACATGTGCTCTTATGTAGACTGTGGTGACTTGGTTGGCTGTTAAGAATATTTTTTTGTCCATTTGTACAAACTACAACAGTTTCTGGCTCACCATTCTGCATGAACTGGACAACCTGACGAGCAGTTTGTACTGTTATTGCAAAAGCTTTACTCACTTTCTGTGCCAACTGCCATTTCCCACCTTTAGTCTTTCCCTTGTTTATATTTAGAATGGTCTCAATGACATTATAGCCAATTATATGATCACTGGTGACTGCTGGGTCACTTCACACCAGTACTGGCACTTGTAAATCACTTGTTGTGGTGGGGTCACCCTCTAATCTGAAACTAACTTCAATCCAGCCTGTGGATTGTGGAATAGAATGTATGGAATGGGAATGTCATTGGCAGCAAGAACTGTTAGTGTTTCGTCTTCCAATGGTATGTAATTGGTTATGTAATTGGCCTGACATTGGTGTGAGGAAGGTGGTTTAGTCGCCAGGGCTCATTTACTATGCTGGACTGAGCTCCCATGTCCCACAAGGCTGTCACTGGGCAATTGTCCATCACATAGTCCACTACACATCTGTTTAGCACAAGGCTTACCAACTGTGGATGGTACTTAGGTAGCATGTAGTTAACCACACTTTCTGCTGGTGGGGCACCAGCTTCTGTTTCTTCAAAGTTTATAGTTAGTTGCAGGACTGTGCTGGGTGGTGGTTGCTCATTTTGGGCCACATGTTCTTGGACTACTGCTGGTCCCGTTCCAGTAGTCCCTGCCCGATTCCCAATGTAGCTCTGCATCCATGAGAAAAGTGCCCTTCCTGCCCACACTTAAAACAGTGCAAACAGTGCTCAGCTGTTCCCTTTTCTCTGCATTTTTTGCAGCCTTTCATTTTTTGTTTTTGATCAGGGAGACTGGGGTTTGCTTTCATTACAGCCTGAAACATTTGCTTCATTTCCCTGCAAAGCTCTTCCAGGATGTGCTGTGCACTCAGGGTGTCAGGCTTAGACTCATTCCCTTTTACCTCTTTTATTGCAGCTGTTGGGTTAGACTCCTTACGCCCCATTCACACGGGGCGTCAGCTTCAACGCTTCCCATTCACTTTGAATGGGTGACGTCAGGCGTTGCCGAACTGCATTGTGGATCCGTCAGCGCCGCTTCAGTGGCATTGCTCGCTGCAAAAGTTAGGACTTGCTAAACTTTTCAAGTACAGACGGAAGCGTCAGCCAATAAGATCGCTGCATGCAAATGCACCAGCTCAGACAGTGGCCTATTGCTGACTAATTTCATTGGCTGACGCTGCTATGAAGATCGCGTCAGCCTCCGCTTCAGACACGCCCTCTTGTCTGATCAGAGTATTGTCCTTATCATATTAAAATCAGAGTATTGGTGTCCATGTAAACATATTCAAAGAAAGTACCATTTGATGTCACAAGCTGTCAATGACACTCCATTCCTCACCTTTAAGTTGATTCCGTGAGCCCTCAAATTTCTTAAGTTTGATGTGTTTCCCCCCTTACACGCAACCTTTGTAAAGCATCTGCTGCAATAAAGCCATACTTTAGAATGCTTTGTTTAAGCAAATTAGATGAATGCGATCATGCATGTTGATGAAGGGAGTCGCTCACCGCATGCGCCATTCTGCGCGCTTTGCAACTAGAACAAACGCCTGACATCGTTGACATCCGTATCCCTCGAAGCTGTTTAGAATTAAATATTTAGAGATAATGTGATACAATGCGTACTTATGTGTGCTTTTTTAGGGCGTTACACACCAGATGTGCCGCTTAGAGCCACGGCTGACAGTTAATAGTATCACACACTAGACGCGCACATTCACATGTTATTTAAAATGAAACTATTCAGATGGCGCTCTGAGGCGTGGCAAAAATATGAACAGTAAGTGAATATGAGTCGTGGCTGGGTCAACTAGTCTTGAAGTATCACATCTAAGCAGTGTCTATAGGTGACTCCAATCTATATATTAAAATTAAATATTATACGATTATATTTTAAATTAGCAAACTTTTAAAAAAGCTACTAGCAAAAGTGCTTTTCTAGTGCCATATTCTCTGTAAATTTCATTTAAATCGCACATGCAGACCAATTATGTGCACCCCTGCCTATAGAAATTTTTATCCTATCCACAACTATTGCTTTACCATAAAACATAAAAAAAAACAAGACAGACAAATGCCCAGGCATCCTTGCTAAACTGCTTTTAATTGATACCAGCAATCAAATTGATGATGCTCTTTAAGGACAGATGGAGTACTTACTCAAGGTTGTACAAAGTATTACAACATAATTATAAACTGTAAATGAAACATCAAAGAAAATTCTATTTTATTTTATTATTATTATTTTGATGAGGAGTAAGTTATGCTGCTGTTAGATAAGAATACTCATACATTTCTATTGAAATGTTTACTTGGAATTTTACTAAACACTTTTTTTTAATACTAGATATTACCTTTTTTCAGTTAATCTTGTTTCTGTCTTCTACAGATTCTTTGTTAACTTCCCCTCAGCAAAGCAGTATTTCAGTCAGTTCCAGGATATGGAGGATCCAGAGGAGATGGAGAAAAGCTCTCAGCTGAGAAAACATGCCCGACGTGTCATGAATGCCATTAACACAGTTGTGGAGAACCTACATGACCCAGAGAAAGTATCATCTGTGCTGGTACTGGTGGGGAAAGCACATGCCTTCAAATACAAAGTGGAACCAATATACTTCAAAGTAAGCATGATAATAATAAAGCCCATTTGTGCCCAAACTTTTCTTAATGGTTTCATAAATGTAGCCTTGTTTATAATGTCCTATATGAATGTTTTGCATTTATTTAAGTTTTTTTTTAAGGAAAATTGTATTTGAATATGTGCTGGTGAGCAAATATGTAGTAAGCAGCCTTCAATGTAAAATTTGAATTAAAGGAGAACATTTGGCCTTCTAATTCAAAACGTGCTTTCAACAGATCAATTCATATTCATAAACACATTAATTATGTGTAAATGTAAAAAAACAATTTGATATGAACCCCCCAAAAATTTATCTATCATATAATTTCATAATTATGAAAACACAAATAACTACTACATTTGTCTTAAAGTGATAAAACACAAACAATATATATACTGTATATATATATATATATATATATATATATATATATATATATACAGTGCACCCGGAAAGTATTCACAGAGCTTGACTTTTTCCACTTTTTTATGTTATAGCCTTATTCCTAAATGGATTAAATTAATTCATTTCCTCAAAATTCTACAAACAATATTTCATAATCGCAATGTGATTTTTTTTTTGGAAATTGTAGCAAATTTGATAAAATAAAAAACCTGAAAAATCAAAAGTACATAAGTATTTACAGCCTTTGCCTTGAAACTTTGAGCTCAGGTACATTCAGTTTTTTTCACTTATCATTCTTTAGCTGATCATGTTTTAGCAGCTTCATTTGAGTTCACCTGTGGTACATTTAGATGATTTGAAAAGGCATACACCTGTCTATGTAAGGTCCCAGGGTTGACAGTGCATGTCAAAGCACAAATCAAGCATGAAGACTTGTCTGTAGACCTCCGAGACAGGATTGTCTTGAGGCACAAGGCTGGGGAATGTTACAGAAAAAATTCTGTAAATTCAGAAAAAAATAAGTGGGCTCACCAGGACTCTTCCTAGTGCTGTCCGGCCATCTAAGCTGAGTGATCGGAGGAGAAGATCACTCTGTCTGAGCTTAAGCATTTTTCTGTGGAGAGGAGAACCTTACAGAAGGTCAACAATCTGTGCAGCACCAATCAGGCCTGTATGGTGCAGTGGCCAAAACGGAGGCCACTCCCCGCCTGGAATTTGCCATAAGGCAAAATTGAACTCTTTGGAGTGAATGCCAGGCATTACGTTTGTAGAAAACCAGGCACAGCTCATCACTAGGCTAATACCATCCCTAAAGTAAAGCAGGCTGGTGGCAGCATCATGCCGTGGGGATGTTTTTCAGCAGCAGAAACTGGAAGACAAGTCAGGATACACTGTAAAAAATTGCTGTAATAATGGTCAGATTTTACAGTAAAATAATGTTTTTTCACTAAAACAGTAACAGTCTGTTAAAAAAGTGCATTCTGGGTAACATTTTTGTTTTCAAGAAAGTAACCAACAGCAGAAAACTGAGTTAACAGCTCATATTCAATGTTTTCAAGTCTGTGTTTGAAATCCCACTTTGTGCCCCACTTCACTATTCTTTTTTTTTTTTTTTTACTTTTTTTTTATTGAACATTTTGGTTTTGAACAAAGCCTGAGATCCATCCAAAAAATAAAAATAAATAAATAAATAGAATAAAAAACAGTAATACTGTAATAATAGGTACAAAATCAGGATTGAAACATATCTGACGCAGTCTTTCTCATATTTAACCAAAATTGTAGTTTTTTTACTGGCCCCATTTATTTTGGCTGTGGTGTATTCCAAACTAATAATGTCCAGTAGATAGAGCTTCCAGGATAGATCAGTTGGAGCAGATGGATCCAGCCATAGTTTCAGGAATGTTTTTTTTTTTTTTGCAGCAGTCAGAACAACTGACAGAATCTTTCTTTGGTTGATGGATAAGGAAAGTGATGAATCGTCCAGCATGAGAACAAGCTATGAGTCGCATTGGATCTGAGTTTCCATTAGTTCTGATAGAAGGTCTCGTATCTTGGTCCAGAATTTTGCAATTTGGGGACATTTCCAGAACATATGAAAATAAGTACCTTGTGTAGAGTTGTTACATAGGTGACAAAAAGGGTCTGATTTTCTTTTCATTTTAAATAATAAGTAGGGGGTGGCATAAGCCTTAACATTTTTTTATAATGAATCATTTGGTGAGCTGGGTTTTTTGAAGTTACAAAACAGTTCTCCCAGACAGTCTCCCAATCAATTATTTTATTGAGTTCTCTCTCCCAGAAGCCCTCAATTGATATATTTGAATATTGTCGTACTATAAGTGATTTATAAATTATATTTACAATACCTCTAGAGTCCAAACTAGAATCTATCCATTCTATCATAGGATGAGGGGATATTTTGAACGATCATGGTACTCTATATGCTTTCAGCACAGACCTCAATCTTAAATATAAGAAAAAGGAGAATCCTGGGAGAGAGAATTTTTCTTTCAAAATCTGACACGATTTAAGTCCATCATCATTGTATAGGTCTTTTAACACAGAAATACCTTTTTCTGCCCAGCATTTGTATATAAATGGTTTGTTACCAGTACATATATTATTGTTATACCAGATAGGGGTGGAGTCACAATAACAATTAGATGCTCCCATAATCTTTTCTGCTGCTTTCCAGGTTTTAATAGAGTGATCTATAATTGGAACAATTTTTTCATGCAATTTTTTAGACGTTTTAGTAAAGGGTAGATCCTGTAGCCAAAGTGGATGAATAATATTTGCTTCTAAGGCCCACCATGGAAGAGGGGAGTCAACTTCCAACCAAGTCCTAAGTGGTTTCATTTGGTATGCTAAATAATATGATGAAAAATCCGGCAAGGATAAGCCACCATGAGGTTTTAGTCTATGCATAGATTTAAGTCGAATTCTAGGCCGTTTATTATTCCACAAGAATTTTGATATTACTGTATTAAGTTCTTTAAAATAGCCAGTAGGTGGTGCCAATGGTAAAGTTGAAAATAAAAAACTAAACCTAGGAAGAATATTCATTTTAATAGTGGCTATTTTTCCCTGAAGAGCCAAACAAAGTGGAGACCAACATCGAAGGTCACTTTACATTTTTTCAAAAAGATATTGATAATTACATTTGGAAATGTTAAATAACGAGGGCAAAATTCAAATTCCAAGGTAATTAAACTGGGTGTTGACAGGGATCTTGGTGAGTAAGGCCTAAATCTCTAATTTTACAGATAAATTAAGTGGCATAAGTATAGATTTATTCCAATAAATTTTGTAACCAGATTATTTACTGAAGGCATCTATAAGTTTTAGGCATTCTTGAACAGATTCTGTGATATTTGATTTATATAGTAAAATATATTCAGCGTAAAGTGAGATTTTATGAAGTGTATTCATACACCTTATTGGAGCAATTGTAGGGCATTGTCTAATTGCTTGGGCTAAAGGTTCTAATGATAAATTAAAAAGAAAAGGTGACAGGGGACAGCCTTGACGAGTACCTCTGCCAAGGTGAAAGGCAAGGGAGATGTAGGATCCTGTGAACACACTGGCTGAACATTTAGCATAAATGATTTTAACAGCTCCTAAGAAAAATGATCCAAACCCAAAATGCTTCAGTACTGACCAAAGAAAAGGCCACTCTATTCTGTCAAATGCTTTCTCTGCATCCAGGGAAAGGATTGCAGAGGAAGCTATATATGATTCAGCTTGTTGAATAATATGAAGAAGCCTGCGTATATTATCAGCGGCATATCTTCCCTTAAGGAAACCTGATTGATCATAACCTATCAAATCTCCTATACTCTATTCCAATCTTAAGGCCAAAACTTTAGCCAACAATTTTGAATCTGTGGATAGGAGACTAATTGGCCTATAACTAGAGCAATCAAGTGGATATTTTTCTTTTTTTAAGCAATAAAGTTATTAATGCTGTTGTTTGATCTCTATGTAGCGCACCTTTTTCTAATGCAAAATTAAGAGAGTTAAGAATCAGGGGTGCTATTAGATCCCATAGCATCTTTAGTAGCTCTGGGGGATCCCATCTAAACCAGGTGCCTTATTAGAGCTCATAGAATCTAAAGCAGATTTAAATTCCTCTAAAGTCAAAGGGATATCCAATTTATCTCTCTGAGAATCATTTAGTTTGGGAAGATTTAGCTGTTTAAGAAATAGTTCTATATTTTGGGAGTCCAAATCCCATTCTGAGGAATATAGATGCTGATTCATTTTTAATTAATTTTTAATTATATTTTAATTTTTAAATACGACATTGATATCCTTAGGTTGGGTGTACACTGAGCCATCATGTCTAATAGCTGGTATATTAGCTTTAGATTCACTATCTTTTAATCTTAATGCCAGTAGTTTAGAAGGGCGTTCTCCATGAAAATAATATGATTGTCTAGTGCGGTGTATAATGAATTCAGCTCTCTGTAAATATATTGATTTTAATTTTGATTTAAGAATATTTACCGTTTTGGCTTTGGTTTAACAATATTTTTCTTTTAATTCCTTCTCTAAATAATCAATTTGTTTTTCTAATTCAGTTTTACTTTTCTCTCTACACTTTTTGTTAAAGGATGAAAAACATACACTTGCCTCTAATAAAACATTTGGTGGTTTCCTACAATATTTGGGGGTCAGATGCTCAATCTATTAATCTGTAAAAATTCTTTTAAGGAGCTTCGTAGATCTGCCACAAAAGTTTGATCCTGTAATAATGAGGTATTAAATCTCCAGCGGTTGCATCTGGTGCCCAATGATATAGGAGCTAAGGATGTGATAATGGGAGAGTGATCTGATAAAAGAATAGGCAAAATAGTGACTTCACTGATAAAGGGAATGAGAGTAGGCGATGTGAGTAAATAATCCATTCTTGAACAGCTTTTATGACATGCGGAGAAGAATGTGTAATCCCTAGCATCGTCATTTTGTATACGCCAGACATCACATATATTAGAGTGTCATAAAAATGAGTTAAAGCATCCTGACATCACCGAATCAGCCTTAGAGGCATGAGATCTATCTAATTTGGGATTCAATACGGAATTAAAATCACCCCCTAGTACCACAAGGCAGCCCTCCAAGCTCACAATTAACTGCAGTAATTGTTGGAAAAATAAAGAGTCACCCTCATTGGGTGCATATACAGATATCAAAGCGTACTTAATATCATTTATTGAGACAACAATATAAGTGATTCAGCCTTCAGTATCTCCACCAGATCTTATCACTGAAAAATCAGGTTTACGTTTTGAAACTATCAACACCCCTTTTGTTTTGTTAACCACTGAGGAAAAAGAGATTACTTTATAGTATTTATTTTGAAAACGTTGTACATCAGTTATTCTTAAATTATATTCTTGTATTAGAGCGATAGAGATATGTTTACATTTTAGGTAATCTAAACATTTGGTTTCGTTTAATAGGGCTATTTAACCCATTAACTTTCCATGACAAAATATTTATAGACATATAATATCAAAGAAAGACGATCCATAGATACATTCATCAGATTTAAGGGAACAGAAAGGAAATATACATTTAAAAATTAAAAATTACGTGGGTGGTCTCGGGCATAAAACAGAAAAAAGACAAGAACAGTAACAGAAACAAAATAGGCAGTAAGCAAAGAGTTAAAGGGCACCTATGGTGAAAAATCTACTTTTCAAGCTGTTTGGACAGACATATGTGTAGGTATAGTGTATAGGCCGTCATATTGGGGTGATATAAACACACTCGGTCCTTTTTTTTTCAATTTAACAACATAAAAACGGTGGACCAATTGGAGCTGTTTTGGAGCTGTTTTTGCTCCGCAACTTGACGTAGAAGTGAGGTCCCCCCGCCCAACAATATTGATTGACAGATGTGCATTACCATCTCCTCAGTATGTTTTTACGTCCGCCATTTTCAGCGTGTGAGTCAAAGCGACGTCACCAAAGAAACTCTCTGCTCTATTTTTAGATGGAAGGCTCATTGGGCTCACCATTCACCACGTTAGCGCTCTCCTCCACGCCAGTGTTTGTGAGTTTTGGTGGGTTTGCATACGTGTACTTTTCATTGTGTCTTCCTTAAACTTCAGCGGTTTGCATTTCCCGCGGTCACAGAAGCTCCCTGTCATCTTAACTAGGTGCAGCTGGAAAGTGCGAGCGCGTTGCCTCACGTGCGCGTCCCTCCATTGGAAATAACGAACTAACGACGCGCAGCGTCATGCATTTCGCGTTGTCGCGGGTGAAAGTGACGACCGTGGGGTTTGCTCACTATTCTGCCGCCTAGGTCGCCTCTATGGACGCGCTGGCCCTGCTCAGGTTCATATTTCTGCCGCGCCACAGAGCGTTATCTGAATAGTTTCATTTTAAATAACATGCGAATGTGCGCGTCTGGTGTGCCGCGTCGTGGCTCTGAGCGACGCATTCGGTGTATGACGCCCTTTAGTTATAGCCTCAAGCAGGTCCTACACCAGAAGCGCCGCTCTGCGACACGCAGCGTCGCGCATTTCTGAATGCTAAACATAAGTTTCTATCGGGTGACACCGGCGCTGCAAGTGTGCGATACTTTCAACTGTCATGTGCGCGCCGTGTCGCGGTGCATCAGGTGTGTGATGCCCTTCAGTCACAGTTAATTCACTGTGCTTTATTAGTCTCGGTGTAGGCTAAAAGTTCGGAGCTTTAAACTAGCACACAGTTGGCTGTAAAACTATACAAAGACACATGATTCTGTACTCTCTGCTTGGTCTGTGTCTGAGTCCTACATGTACGTCTGAATGCTGGTACTCTCATGTTGCTTCTCTCTGTGTGCCTGTCTATTGCAATACACACAGCGGGGGAGCTCTTGGCTCCGCCCCCTTGTTAAGTTGGGCGGGAAGTCGAAACTCATTTTCATGTGAAGCAACACGCCCCTAAAACAGCAAACTGTGTACACGCCCCCAAAATGACACTTTTTAACACATCATAATAAAAAAATCTGAATTGTGTTTTGAACTGAACCTAAACTGGCACACTCAGAAGAACCATAATATTAATATTACCTCTTAACAACCTTCAACACCTGACCCAGTCATTTTCCAGATGAAGAAACAGTCAAACATCCTCACTAAGGTCCTGCATAGGGGTTGTAGATTCATCCTCGTTCACTTCAGATTCTCGTGATGCAAACGTTACTTCTTGTAGAGTGGATTTTGCGGCGGTGTTTAAACTTTTCAACCTCTGCCGGTGTTTCGAGAAGAGAAATCTTTCCTCGATGTGTAACCTTTACTGCCGCGGGATAGAGCAAGAAAGAGGATATTCCATTCTGCGTTAGCTTCTTCCTCGCCAATGTCATCGCTCTCCTCTTGGAAGCCGTGTGGGTGCTATAATCCGGGAAGAAAAGAAGCGGTGTTCAAGCATGAAGGATTTCGCCCATGGTCCGAGCACCATTCAGGATTGCGTTTCGATCTTGGTAAAGCAGCAACTTGAAAATAAAAGTGGGGTTGGTTGATTTTGAGCGATCCCCGCTGTTTATACGGTGTGCTCTTTCAATCTCTATTACTTTGCCAGCAAGAGAGGGGATCCATTTAGGAATATGTTTCTGTTTAAATCCTAAAGGATCATCTCCTTCTGCACCCTCTTTCAGCCCCACTAGACGAATATTCAATTGTCGTCTTTTATCTTCCATTCTTGCCAGCTTTTCCTGAAGAGACTCCACCGCTAGATTAACTTCCACGGTGTCTTTTTTTTAGCATGACGAAGGGCTGTTTGCATGTTGTCAAAATGATTTCTTATCAGGCGAACATCCTCTTCTACAGTTTAAAGTCTGTTTGAGATTGGAGTGAATTCTTCCTTAAACAGTCCCCTTATGAGGCTAAGGTGCGACTTAAACTCGTCTGCCACAATGGCGCAAAGTTCCCCCTCAGGAGCATAATTCGGCTCTTTAACTTGTTTTTTCTCAGGGGAAGCCAACATCAATTGACGTTTTGCCATCTTTATCCAGTAGTACGTTAGAAAAACAGCAAAGCACTTACTATGTGTTGATTTTAGTGAGGATAGGTAAATTAAGGATACTGAGTTAGGGAGCGATCGGACTATAAAGCCATTGCTATTGGTGGATCACGTGATCTCCTCCCCTTCACTATTCTTCACACTAGTTTACTATATATATATATATATATATATATATATATATATATATATATATATATATAGTTCACCTGACAGAGTTAATGA
The DNA here is from genome assembly GCA_903798205.1 of Danio tinwini. NCBI lineage: Eukaryota > Metazoa > Chordata > Actinopteri > Cypriniformes > Danionidae > Danio > Danio tinwini. Next base: position 1,763,327 of record CAIGQZ010032936.1, read on the forward strand.
ACCCTAATGAGTGAATTCAGACATTGATGAACACCTTCTGTAATAATCACAATCACTAAAGGAAAGAGAAACAAGAAACAGAGTAAAGCCGAAACCACACTAGAGTTTGAGCTTGGGAAATTCTGTTGTACGGCGCTGCGAAAAGGAGCGGGATTAAACAAGATGAATAGACATTAAAAAAGCAAGCAATTGCTCCATGTTTTACATTTCTGTTCAGAGAGGTCATGTTTTGATCCTGGATTTGTCTCACGTAGTCAAGTGATGCGATTTCGCAGGTCAGAGTTCACCAAGCTTGAACTTTGCACGACGCAAACTTCGACGCATGACCCTGCGTTTTTGGTCTGACGCATTTGCGTGCGTATGAATGGAAGTCTATGGGGAGAAAAGCCCAGTGTGACCGCGGCTTAACTTCAGCTACAGCATTAAATAAAATAAAATAAAATAAAACACCTTCAGTCTCAGCAGCGGATCATTAAACAGCTCCACAAACAACAGCAGACACACTTATTACTGACTGCTTTGACTTCCATACCATTCTTATTGAGAACCAACAGAAATTTAGGTGTTTTTTTTTGTTTGTTTTTTTATTGTGTCACCGTAATGGAGTGAGGGGCTGGTTTAGTTGTACTCTTTACACTTGAACTCATTAGTTTAGACTTTCTAGCTGCTGTTATAAAAAATTTATAAAACACTTTTTTATAGTAATAAAGCTGGAAAGTCAATAGATAGATAAACATATTTGTCTGAAATTTGTTATGAAAAAATGTTTTGATAAAGGTTTGGATGATGGGTCTCATGCAATAGTTGTTATGCTTAGTGCAGATAATAATTTATTACGAGAAATGGAAATAGGAAAGATACATAATTCTTTTACAGAGTTAATAAATAACATACAAAAACAGTTCAGTGATGACATAGTCAAGCTCAGACCTCATGAATCAGACCTTGTACCTCAACAATGGTAACAATTAAAATGTTTCATGCTGCAACGCATGCTGGGTGTGGCACAGTACAATTATCCCAGCTTGCGTTGCTGCATGAATAAATTATGTAATATAATGGTCTTAGTTTTCTTTATTCACGTTTGGTTCTGCTGTTGTTTATGTTTAGACTTTCAGTAGCCAGTTTGTGATGTTTGTAAGTTAAACTGTTAATTTTGTTAGTAGTCACCATTGTTGAGGTTCAAACGCTGATTCTTGATGTCTCTTTAAGTGAAACTTACACCATAGAGCAAAGTGTTTTTGTGCAACATATTCCTAAAAACTACACGAATTCAATGCCACATACAGGCATGTTATGCAAAACTGTAAATTAAGCATTGAATAAGAGCAGTAAATCATATTATATTAAATTAGAACAGGCTCTGCATAATTACAAACAATATAAACATCACCAGAATTTATTTAAGTTTTTGGCTTGCTTTCCATATTAAAAGAGCTTTTTAAACAAAGTTCTTAACAATTGCAGCTGCCTAAATAAATAAATGTTAAAATTGTCAGGGCTAAGAGCCCAACTAAAGCAGACTCTATTCTCCATGATGGTGACGTAAAATGTTAACCTTTTTCTCAAGAAGAACATTAGTAGATGTTATACAAAAATAAATGTTTTAGGTATAGCTGGTGATGATGTTTGTGTAGTTGTTTAATCATCTGCTGATAAATTTAATGATTTAATCATTTGTTGACCTTCAGGTTATTTCATTACAAAGCTGTGACTGAAGTTACAGTTTTTTGTTACTTTATGTTCTTTTCTTGTTTTTTACCTTCAGTATTTCTTCATTTGTTCATAGCTAATCCTCAATTATCATTTAATTAGTCATTTAATTAATTTTTTACTTCAGCTTTGCTCCATGTTTCTTGAACACTCAGTAGTGTGGACACTTGGAAGTGTTCAATTAAAACTGAGGTATTTGCTCTGGGGTTTAAAGGGTTAAAGGTGTGAGAGGTAAAAACACGTTGTAAAATGTATTTTAACAGTAATATATTTTAATTTAAACTACGGAGGTAGACTGTAAAAAAAACCTGTAGATTGCTGGCAACCACAGCTGCCAGTAGTTTACCGTAAAATTCTGGAATAAACAGTATCTTTCTGTAAAACCTGAAGCAAATTTCTTCTTTGTGTCACCGTTGTGGAGGAGAGTAGAGCCAGTGTTTGAGTCAAAGATAAACAATGAGCTATTGATGATATCCTGCATGTTTCTATACTTAAAGGCAGTGGCTGTTTAGTTGCTGATGCAGTAAGAGTCTCTGCAGTAATTCCAGCTTTACATGTATGTGTGCTGCTGTGAAATTTAAGACTTTTGATTTAAACAGATCTTTTCTAATTAACTAAAATAAGTTATAATAAGTATGCTTCTAAGCATATATAGCACATTACTTCATAAACTCATAAAGCAGTTGGCCAATTTGAGGCAGTTGGTTTCAGTGAACAAAATGAGTTCACTCGAGTACTATGTATATCAATGTAGTCCATGTATTTTTACAGCAACATACTGTAAAATAACAGTACATTGCTGGCAACTGGCAGCATTTTACTGTTAATTTACAGAACAGCAAGATTTAACAGTAACATGCTGGCATCTGTGCTGCCAGTAACTTACTATTTTTTAACAGGAAATTTTTAACAGTGTAGAGGGAAAGATGAATGCAGCAATATACCAGAGACATCCTGAATGAAAACCTGCTTTAGGAGTGCTCTTGACCTGCGGTGACGATTCATTTTCCGGCAGGACAATGACCCAAAGCACACCACCAAAATATCAATGGAGTGGCTTCACAATAACTTGGTCAATGTCCTTGAATGGCTCAGCCAGAGCCCGGACCTAAATCCTATTGAACATCTCTGGAGAGATCTGAAAATGGCTGTATACTGTCACTTCCCATCCAACCTGATAGACCTTGAGAGGTACTGCAAAGAGGAATGGGCAAAAATTTCCAAGACAGGTGTGCCAAGCTTGTGGCATCATATTCAAAAAGATTTGAGGTTGTAATGGCTGCCAAAGGTGCATCAACAATGTATTGAGCAAAGGCTGTGAATACTTATGTACATGTGATTTTTCAGCTTTTTTGTTTTTAATAAATTTGCAGAAATTTCAACAAATCTTTTTTCACATTGTCATTATGGGGTATTGTGTGTAGAATGTTGAGAAAATTTATAAATTTAATTCATTTTGGAATAAGGCTGTAACAAAAAAATGTGGAAAAAGAGAAGCGCTATGAATACATTCCACAAGCAATATGAATACATTCCGCATGCACTGTATCTATATATATATATATATATATTAGGTGTATGACGAGATGCCTACTCCACGAGATGAGATATGAGATTGGGTTCACAAGACGAGATTTTTACATTATTTTTAAGAAATCCTCAATAACAAAATATATGAATGGAAAATAGTCTTTTATTCAACTGGGGGAAAAACCCAAATCGCAAAACTACTTGGGTGCTTTCTTTAAATCAACTTGTAATAAATGTTATTTTACTTCTATTTTAATGAATTATACGCAGTAATGGACATGCAAACACTGCTAAATATTTTGCTAATAGCCTATGTGAATGAAAAAATAATCTTTTTATATATAATTTTAAATATTAGCAAAATATTTGGTAATATATGAATGGAAAATAGATTTTTATTCAACTAGAAAAAAAAATCACAAAATACAAAACAAAACGTGCTTTTTAAAAACGTTGTAATGAATGGTATTTTATTTCTATTTAAATGAATTCTATGTCATAAAGGACATGCAAACACTGCTAAATATTCAGCTATAAACTCTATCGACTGGCTTCTCCCCTGTACATTTTCACATGATATATCAAACTTATTTCCACACACTGAAACAAGTATATGTAATTTTTTGTATTTGTTTATTTAACAATTGAGTTTTACTTTCATTAAGCAAGATTTCATTCAGGCCCCGTGACTCACTCTGAGCTACTGGATGTGATCATGCGAATATGAAGGACTGATAGGAGAGTTGTTTTAATGGAGTTTGATACCGCATGCAGAATGACATTTTTTTTAGCTTTTCCCGGACAGTATAAACGTGTGTTCCGTGATGATGATGTGAAGATGAGTCTCCAGGAGTTCATTCAGTGAGTGTGTGTGTTTGTTTGCACGCGCTTAGAGATGTGTGCGTCTGTGGTGCTTTACTGACTCGCTAGGTGTGTAGGTCATAAAATGCGGCTAAAAAACTTCACAGTGTTAATAGTTTGAATACGGCATTTACATATCTGCACTTCAATAATGCGACTAAAATAGGAATACTCCATGTCTTAATTCCATTTGTGTTTACAATGATTATGCCTTTTAGCATATCAGAAGTGCTATTCCATTGCATGGATACGAACCATAATGTGTGAGGCTGTAGTTGTAGCCTATGTTGGATGCGGCACCTGCTGAACTCCGGTGAAAAAAGCGGTTACGTGACAACCGCCCACCCAACAAAGTGACAAGCGCAACTCTGAGGCCAGCCTGGGTTGCCAGGTGTGTGCAAAGCACTTTATTTGCCGATCAAATCCAATCCTGCCTCCAATCGTCAATGCTAATTTCAACCTCACGCTCCATCATAACATCTCAACTCACATGACAAGACATCTTTTCACCCTGACGAGAAATCTTGCTGCGATTTAATCTCGGGAGATCTCGTCGTACAAGATATTGTCACACCCCTAATATATA
>CAIGQZ010032936.1:1768116-1784496 GCA_903798205.1 Danio tinwini
TATATGTGTGTGTGTGTGTGTGTAAGACAAAAGACAATGTATATGTATATATAAATTTACTACAAATATTGAAATTAATTAAATCAAATTTAGTAAAACAACTTCACATTACCTGCACAGCAAAATCCCCAGAGTAGAGTATTTGGCCCCACACTACTAAGTTACAGCAGACAAAGAAAAAAAAAATAAGTCAATGAGTCTGTCAAAAGTAAACACTGCTTTCTACATTATTTTCAGTAATTTCACTACTTTTGTAGAAATAGTCAAACAGGTTTGTATTAAGTGAAGCAACATACTGATGCTGTTTGTGGAGTTGTATAATGATCCTGATTAGTTGAGATTATAAGAGATTTAAAGAGTTCATATAAGGCCATGTCCACACATACTCAAGTATTTTTGTAAACAAAAAAGTTTTTTCCTCCATTTTCTAAAAAAACAGACCTTTGAGCTTTTGAAAATCTTCACCCTGACAGGGGTTTTCAAAAATCTGAGTTTCAGTGACCCAATTTGTGTGAACAAACAGCCAAACCGTGTATAGAAAAAGCTGCAATTATAGTTGCTATTATAGTAGGGTTTTGACAAAGTATATAAAAACTATAGATCTCTTGAAAGAATTATTTTGTTTGGATGAATCTAGAGACCTTTATGATTATGTTGCTATATATTTGTGAACAAAAAAAAGTAATATGAAAATTGCCTTTATTTAGAAGGGTTTGCCTCTATTTTGCAGTCTTGAAATAGAGGTTGGAAGTTAAAAAGTTCACGCAACAGGAAGGAAATAAATTCCTTTTTTGTAAGATTTCATTTCCATTCCTTATCAATTATGCAATGCATACCAAATCATATGCCCCTGAATAGGGACGGATATAGGAGAGACACTATTGGGAGAGTGTATGGAAAGCACCACAGCAGCTGAGGCCATCAAGTGTTTTGGTGAGAAGTTTGCGTGAGCGCACAACGTCACCAAGCGTTCAACCATACAATGTCCCAAGGCTCTTTTAATTACCAAATTATGGGAATAATTAGAATTCGGGGTTGTATAATATATTTTACCTAGCTAACTGAAGTCTAGGGATTTTAGAAAAACAACAGTACATAGGGAAAGTGTGCCAGTCCCAAAGAGGATGGACGCTGCAAAGGCCACCTGCTACCTGAAAGGGCAGACCCTGTTACAATATAGGCTAATGGGCTAACCTTATCCAGGGGGAGCCCTATATATAAGCTGGTTAATGGGTAGGAAAGACACAGGTCCGCCTAAGAAGGGGGAACGCTCCGTGACTAAAAGACACTTATGGATCACCAATGGGGATCACACAGTGAGCGGGCAGACTGAGTGTGCATACCAACATTGTGCTGAGCCACGCACCCGGCTCTTCTGCCATGTCGGGTGCTGGGGCCTTAAAGGAACTCTCTAGGGTTTACAAGATGGGGTGCAGCAAGCATTTTTGACACCGAGCTTAGTTTCCTTCCAATTGACCAGGGTTAACGGGCTAAACCTGAAGATTATAAAAAATTGTGACTGTGTCGCCCAGCCCACAGCTCTACAGAATCTGTTAGAGAGGTTCCGTGTATTCACTCCCAAAAGACACCACTCTTTTACGTGTGCATTAAGGGTGAATTTAACCATTTCGCACCACATGCTTCTGAAGCTACCATCCGCTGCTTCGTACAGCGATCACAACAATGATCTAGCATGTCTAGGGTTTTTCTTAGAGAAAAGCACTCCACGCAGCATATAGACTCCACTTCAAGATCTAGGCATGCCTCATACAGGGTGCTCTAGCCTGAGTTATGGTGTTAACAACCAAACTAGTAGGTCAGCTAAGTCTCCTGCGCTCTGTCTAGAAACCACCTATGCAGGTTCCAGACTCCTGCGAAGGTGCCCCGTCTCAGAGAAAGGAAGCGCTTCAGGGGGAGTGTGAGTTCAGAAACTCAGATCCGGTTGGGCCACGGAGGCGCAACAAGCTAGACCCACCCCTGGTCTCCCTGACCTTGCACAGTCTGTGCGAGCAGGCTCACTGGCAAAAAAGCATATCTTTCCTGAAGGCACACAGAAGAAAATAGTATGAGGAGGGAGAAAACCATGGGAGTGAGTGTCCTTCAGGTCTATAGCTGCAACCAATCCCACAGATGGACGCACTGGGGAATGTGTTTCTGCATAAGCATCTTGACTGGCATCCTAAGCAGATAACAGTTCAAAACATGCAGATGGGATTGGTTGATGGGTCTGTAGAGCAATCTTGGAGCTGTGGGAAAAATGCTCTCAGCGAGGAACAGTCAGCGCAAACGGGCCTGGCAGGGGAGCAGTTCTTCCTGCAGGGCAGAAGTGACATGGCCCGCCGCAGTGTGGGCTCTTGCCGTGAGAGACACAGATAACCCACCTGCCTCGGACAAGTACCTCAGCTTACCTCTCCAGATGGCGTGCCTCCACCTGAGGAATAGCTTTGTACCCAATGGCTGCCTTGCCATCAAGGGAGGTGAAGGTGGAAGTGCACAAGTACCAGGCAGAGAAAAATGCCCTCTATGTCTGCGTGTGCTCACTGTGTGCTCCTGGGAAGAAGGAGACTGGGGATGGGAAGATTATTCTTATATCAGCCCACACATCACACCCCTCTAGTTGGTTCGGCAGTGATACTGGGAAGCAAGCCATCTCAAGCCCCACCACTGAAGCAGCCTGGGAAGCACAGCCATCATGTCCGACTCGAGAACTGTGACTAGGGTTGTGACGATGAGGAAATTTCCCCACCGGTTAATCGACATGTGACAACACCGGTAATACCGGTAAAACAAGCTAGCACTCAATTTATATATAAACTATAAATAAAAAATGAAAGAAATGTTAAGTATTGGAACATTATGTAAAAAATCTACCACAGGCTAAATAAAAGTGCCTCATCAGAGCTGAACATCACTGTGCGGTAACCGAGCGTGTGTCAGTTTACAGCTTCTGTAAAGATCAGACAGCCTATACAGATCACACAATCTCAATAAACACCATGGTAATGTATAAAAATTTCGATAAGTATTGTTAATGGAATATTTATAACAACATGATCTTGCTTTTCGTTATATTGATGCCTATTGAAGCTATTACGTGCGTGCGCTCTCTTTCTCTACCAGCGGCAGTTGACGGGCACACACACTACACAGCATACAGTGGCAAGATGACAAGTGCTCCACGCGACCAGTTTTATTTTTTGATTTGCGTGTTGTTCCTTTTTTAAAATGCCTTTTATTTTTAAAATCTCTCAAGTCAATATTGGCTATCGGGTAACAATCTCCCTCAGAGATATTGGAGTTCAGTAACGTGGTGCACAGTAGCTATGACTTTTGGCCAACATCTCTCTGTAAGTTTACACACTGCCTAGATATGCTATAGGCCTACAGGTCTGGTGTGTTTTAAATAACAGCGACACATGCTATGTTTAGTTTTTATTGTAAAATATACATTACAACTCAGTACACAGTAAAATATTATTTTTGGAATGGCTTGCCTATTGGCAGCGTATATAACCGGTACGCTTAAATAGGCTAAGCATATTTTCATTAATATTAAAACTCATGAATACAAACTAGCCACCTTTTTATTTTTTTCATTTTCGTATATTTTTTATCAAACGAAAAATGCAATGAATTGTTTGTTTTGGTTTTCATTTTATTATAATTAATATAATTATTAGGCGACTTGACTTGTGTGGCGTCTATCGATGGATGACAGTGAGAGAGAGATGAGATCAGACCTCAGTTTCGATGTGTGGCCGCTCGTCACATTTACTTTACTGCAAGTTTTTAATATTGGCTCATCTAAATTAACTTTTCATTCGATTAAAAGCCAAAATATTGCCAGACAGACAAAGCAACTTTTATATATTCACACACACAAAGAATACACTCTTGTCGGCCTTTTCATTATTGATTTTTTTAACATTAAACTCATAATAATCAAGTGCACAAAACAGATGAACTTCGGAAAAAGTGAAAACTGCGGTTGCCGCGAGGTTGCTTTGTTTCTCTGCAGTTGACTTGTCAGTGGCGCGGCAATCACTTTTAGTTTAATAAAAAATAAGATCATTTATTAATAAACACTGTGAGATGATGGTCGCAGGATTTTTTTTAATGAGGCGCTTTTGCTTTGCGTTATGACACTAAATCGTCCGCCATTTTTTTTCTGTAAATTCGACTCATCTCGTTCTCCTCACATGATAAATGAAATATGAAGCATTGTAGCTATGTTCAGATTTTAACTACAGCCTACTGCACGCTATCGTCTTAAGTAAATTATTTGGAATTATATTTTCCATTTAGGCTAATTCAAATAAATAATGAATAAAAAAAAGGAAGACTTACAAAAATGTGGACACGGTGTCACGGTGGAAAAGTGATGTCACCGGTGTTGCGTCTTAAAACAGGTAACACCGTCTATCGTGGCAAGCCTATCTGTGACCATACATTGCTCCACTATTTTAGATCCTTCAATGTTGTGATGAGTGTCTGATATCTGGTGTAATCAAGCAGAGGCGCAGCCATCCCGGGGGATGAACTGTCACAACCAAGAGGCTTGAAGCTCGAAGCTTAGAGCCACATGTGATTGGAACGAGCCAGTGCTCCAAGTCCTGTTCATCACAGCCTGCCACTCTGCACTGCAGGAAATCATCTCTTGTACTGCGTTTATTGACCCTGGTGCTGAGGGTAATTTTTTGGATGAGGCCTGGGCACTTAACCATAAGATCCTGTTTAAGACCCTCGACCACCCTGTCACTGTATATACACTTGAGGGGGGGCCTCTTACCAGGATTGTCCGAATCATGTCCCCTGTGAATCTCACCATCTTAGGCAAAGAGACCATATTTTTATTTATTTCATTTTCCCTCAATCCCCATAGTCTTGGGTCTGCATAACCCACATATACAGTATACTGGTCCAAAGGGACTGTACTGTCAAGGAGCTTATCATGTCATGTTAAATGTCTTGTGTCTGCTCTGTCATTCCTGGGTTGCTTCTCTTCCTCCAATTGCCGTATGATTGTTGTGTTTGCCTCATTCTGGGGAGCACTCCTCCCTGTGGTAAGCTCTATTCCTTATTTGCTCCTGAATGCCAGGCGCTCGAGAATTATCTTGCCGAATCACCTGCCGCACCATTGTGCAGTCAGTCTCCACTGACGATGATGGGGTTTTTTTGTTTAAAAAGAAGGACAGGTCTTTACGTCCCTGCATCAATGATTGAGGGCTTAACAACATTATTATAAATAACAATTATCCTTTACCACTCATGTCTTCCACTTTCAAAATCCTGCAGGGAGCCAAAGTTTTCACTAAACTAGAACTGCGTAACACTTATCACTTGTTGCACATAAGGGAAGGTGACGAGTGAAAAACTGTTTAACACCTCGTTCAGCAACTTTGAATATCGGGTTCTTCTCTTCGAACTGGTCAATGCTCTGTCCATGTTCTAAGCACTGCTTAATATTTTCATATACCTTGATGATTTCCTTATTTCCGTCCCATCTCTGCTGACCTACGTCCAACATGTATGCCTGCTGGATGTTTTTGGGTTCAATTTTTTCAGCAAAGGGTATCAGTGGACCCCTCTAAGGTTGGAACGCCAATCAGACATGAGTTCATTTCTTTAGTCATTTAGATTTTTCTATCTCTTATTGACCTGGGTGTTAAAATGTTAAACTGGATGCTTTATCTTTTCAGATTATTTCCACTAAAGATGTATCACCCACCGAGTTGCGTACTAGGTCTGGGGTATTGAATGCCAAGTTAAAAAAGCATTAACTCGTATGATTATTCCTCATGGCTGCCCAGTAGGTAGGTTATTCATTCCCAGATCTGTATATCTTCACAGACAAAAAATTAGTTGCTGCCCATTTCTGTGGACGGGATTTTCAGTATTCTGGTCAATTGGGAGGGCTATGGTCCTGAGGAGAGAAGCTGGCTGGCGGCCCGGGACATCTTGGACCATTCGCTGATTGATGACTTCTCTCGCTCTTGGCAGTCTCTCTCCCTGGGAGTGCCAGGGGGTGCTCCTCGGGGTAGGGGTTCCAGCACTTGCTCTGCTACAGGGGTTCTCTCCTCACCGTGCTCTTTCAGCCATCCTCACCACAGGCTCAAAGGGTGAAGTTTCCATTGCCTTAAAACGACATTTGCTCTGCTACAGGGGTTCTCTCCTCACCCTGCTCTTACTGCCATCCTCACCACAGGCTCCAAGGGTGAAGTTTCCATTGCCTTAAAACCAGTCTGTGTTCCCCAGTGATTACTGATGAATTTTATTATCTTTTAACCTTGAAATAAACTAGCACTTTTTGGCATTATCTGTTCTGTGTTTTCTGTCCAGCCTTGACACAAACTTCAACAGAGTGTAAAACTCATAATGGCTCTTTGGATCTCATGTATTAAATCTGATCTTTATTTTGTATTTTCTATTGGATTCAAGTCCAATATTTTGATACAAGTGATTGGCTGGGCCATTCTGCAGCTGGATTTTCATTCTCTGAAACCATTTGATAGTTTCCTTGGCTCCTTTGTCTTGCCGTCTCATCTTCATCATCCTGGTAATGTAGATGTTGGACTAAAGCAGTTAAAATCAATTTACAATGAAAAAGGGCAGAGGGTTGCTTTCTAACTACTGAGAGATTTGAGCTGCCGTCTGGACTTTCACTGCCTTTCTACACCTCCCTTTCTTTATGTCTTCAATAGTTTTTTCCTGTGTCATTTATTTTTTTGAAACATAATATAATTTGTAAACTAATTAGTTTTGTTTTTCTTTGCATATGTGATTTCTTTGTTTGTTACCAACATCCAGTAAAAAACACAAATCAACAGCATCTTTGGAAATATGTTATCTGAAAAAATTGATGTGTTCAATACTTATTTCCCGAGTCCAGGAAATAAGCACCCAGACATCCCTTTCAGACAGCTTTCTCTTTCATCCAGTTACTCCTGTTGTATGTGGTTCGCCCTTCTTGGTTGTATGCTGACATTACCCTGGATAACGTGGTTCTTGACGTAACAAAGACTTTCTGTCTCGGTCACAGATGTGCTAGCAAGACACACACCAATAATCGGTCCTCTTTTTAACTTTATTTCACCTATAATGTTGCGTTTATTGCAATCTTTTAAGCAAAACCGTGTCATTACTCTTCTAATTAAACCACATTCTGCTCTTACTGCTGGAATGTGCAATCAATGAAGATTGGCCACTAGGTCTCTGACTGGAATATGGGATCCCACAGTATGGATACCTACTGCATCTTTCTCTTCAGTGCATGTTTTTCTTCCTCTTTATTTTCAACAGATATTTTGTTATAATCAGCGACAGAACTGAAAAGCTTCTTTTGATGCAAAAGCACGAAATAATTGGAATAATGAAAAATAAAACTTAATTAGGAGACTATGTATTAAACTTCAAAGGTTCAGCCCAAACATCTCCTAAAACAACAAAAACAGTAATTGTGCATAGATTCAGTAAACTTCAAAACTGCAATCTATTTTTCTTAAAATCCTAGCATTGTTTCCATTCAGTGGACAACAACTGTTCAATCTTGTGTGTATGCATAAAGAAGGGACTCAGACTGAAATGCATGTGCACGAGATAAGACAGAATCTTATATTTCCAGTTTTCTATGTAAACATGAATGATAGACGTGCATGACCATTATACACATGTCTTTTGCAGCACGTCACACATGAACACACAATTCATTCATGTTGCCCCAATACAAATGAATTAAGTTGAAGTAATGGACTGACGTGGACTGAACATAAAACAGTTAAGTTGTCTCAAAAACTACTCAAGAATAGTGTTGTTTCAGTTAATTTTAAATAAGAGTTTTAATGAGTAGCAAACAAATCTTTTTTGAGTGCTTGAGGTATATTACTACATAAAGGGTACATATTAGAATATATTTGCAAAGGTGCAACCTCAGTGACAGATTATCAAATTTTCCTTCATTGAGAATAAAGATAAATCTCACCCATACTAATAAATGAAAACATTAAGATACATTTTAGTAAACACCTTTGTATTTATTTACCAATAGGCACTGTAAAACAGGAAAAAAGTTGCTGCTTATTCACTAAACCAACATCAATCTGTTAAGGCTCTTTTTTAACATTTAACATTTTTCTTTTGACAACAGATCTTAAGTGGGGTTATTCTGGAGATACTTGCAGAGGATTTTGGAGAGTGCTTTACACCAGAGGTACAGACTTCCTGGTCCAAACTGATGGCAGCATTGTACTGGCATATCACAGGGGCCTATACTGAGGTGGGGTGGGTCAAACTATCCAGCTCAGCAGTCTGAGAAGGCCTGGTATATTCATAATCAACACACACAACACAACACTGGCTGTGACCAATAAGTTTGGCTAGATAAACAGGTGATGTAAGATCAAAAGGTAAAAGAATATAATTCAGAAAGAAGTGAGGCTGAAATCTGTTCATCAACAAATGTGTCATTCTCTTGTACCTTGTTTTTAATAATTCAGTATAAAGTATATACTAACTTTTAAAATGTTGTCTGTGCCATGTATAATGTGCCATTGTGTCTTTTAAGGTTAGTATTGTGTACTTACTTAATCTCAACTCTATAGCCTACAAGTATAATAATGGGAAGTATGGATCATTTGAATACAAATAAAATGTCACAAATTGATTCACTAACATAAATCACAAACACACACAAATAGTGAGATCTCAAACAAGACAATAATGCATTTATGAATATATAGGAGACAGTAAAGATGAATTCATTGTTTATCTGGGTCTTTATGCAGGTTAAGCTAGCTCATCTTACCTGCCAGTTTCCGTGTCATCAGGTAGTTCACTGGTTGTCACATCACATATCCAAAAACTAAACTTTTGCAGGCTGTCCCAGTCCAATAACAGAAAAAAAAATTGTTCAATATCGGCATTATGATTGGCCAGATCGCCTGTGAAAGGTCCATTTTTCAACCACAAAATTATTGGAGATGAGTTATGGTTTTTACTTATACAACTTTAGTCATCCAAACTCTCGGCAAGGTTTATGAGCTTAAGAACATGTGGAGGTGGACAAGTCTTGCTATAAAGATGCTTTGTTTTAGCAGAAAGATAACATCTTAGGGATTTGTTTAAGTATAGGAGCATAGTTTAAATAAAAATTATATTAATATATAATAGAAAAATACAATTACCTAATAACTCCTGTAAAACCGGGTAAACAAAGAATGTTAAACTGGTCCCTTAATTTATCCCATAGATGTGTGTTTGTATAAATTGCCTAAGCAGATGAATCACATATCTCAGTATTAATCACCTAACATTGATGTTCTGTGGTAAATGTTATATTTTTGTAATCATTACAGATTTTGTACCATGTATGGCATCTCATGTATTGATACTGACTGTATGATTTGTTTTCTTTAGATTCATAATATTTAATTTATCGGGGTTGTACAACATTAATACAAACTAAAATGATGTTACTGTGATTATAATAAATATTCTCTACAAGCATGTGTTGCAAGCATGTGTCTTTTAATTTAGGTGTGTTCAACATGCAATGCTGTGATAAGCAATTGAATTATGTCTTGGAGTGGTGCATTCTGGTTGAAAATTTTGTTCGACTTGAGACCCTACAGATGCCATATCACTATCGTGTGTAGCATCAAAATTGCGTAAGAGAACTCAGAGAACAACCAGTGGACTCAGTCGGTGCAGCTTGTGAAGAGTGACTGCAGGTGCTGCGATTATGACACTGCTAATACATTATTGGCTGGATTCACTGCATGACAACAATCAAGTGCGTTTCAGATTTATTAATTGACAATATTAGTCTCACTAATGGTCAAATATGGACTTTTCTCCCCATAGTCTTCCATTCACACACGCGAATGCGTCAGACTGTAAACGCAGGGTCATGCGTCAAGTTTTGCAGTTCGCTGCGGTGCAAAGTTCAAGCTTGGTGAACTTGACCTGCAAAATCGCATCACTTGACTGCGTGAGACCAATGGATGATCAAAACATGACCATTTAAAACATGGAGCAATCGCTCGCTTTTTTAAATGTCTAATTGTCTTGTTTAATCCCGCCCCTTTTTGCAGCGCCATACGACAGAATTTCACACACACAAACTCTAGTGTGACCGCAGCTTTAAGCAGAAAAATGACCTTTTATGCCTTCATCTTATTATGGTTTTACATTATATGCTCTTTTTTTTATTAGCTTGTAATTATAGTTGATAAATACTCCCCATTAAACTTGGCAATTTTCTCAAGCTTTAGAAGCCTGTAAGCTTGAAAAAAAATATTTTGAGTTGGTAGGACAAAAAAACTTTTTTTCAGTTTTCTGTAAATTGTGGAAGGGATATATGAATGGCTTATTAATTCTCAACCAAACTTTAACATTTGACTAGGGCTTATGCTTATATATGAGCATAAATTAAGGTTATTAAATGTAATTGGTGGATTATAATAATCTTTGTTAACGAATTTATCTCATAAAATAAATTGCTATTTTTTTCTACCATTAAACTAATCAGCTGGTATCAATATCCCTAATAAGATGAAAGAACTTTATTATACAACTTTTCGTAACTACTTTGTAAAGTTTTAAAGGGCACCTATGGTGAAAAATCTACTTTTTAAGCTGTTTGGACAGACATATGTCTAGGTATAGTGTATAGACTGTCATATTGGGGTGATATAAACACACCCAGTCCTTTTTTTTTTCAATAGAGTGGAAGAACTATGACGTCACCTTGTAGGCGAATCGGCTGCTAGCATAAAACTGGTTCCTCTCGATAAATTCCCTTAGGATTTTCTCATGGGCTTTTCGAAAATTGCAAATAATAAGCTCTGTGTTCAAACACAGTTCAATACACTTACACGTTTTGTCCAGCCGGATAATCCTCACACGAAAATACAATTTTTAACACTTTTGGATCTAGAATGCAAGCGCAAGAACTGAAAAGCTAACATTAGGCTATAAACAGACTACAGCCTTTGGGGCGCTCACCTGTGACATCAGCACCACTCTGCTACAGACAACTTTCGAAGCTTATTTTTAGAATTATGATCCATGACAATGATTTACGCTCTTGGTTTATTATATTATAATCCATAATAATAATATAAACAAATAAATATGCAAAAGCACATAGACCTACGTGCCTTTTGGATAGTTTTTTACATGGGAAATACATTTTGTTTTGCTTTACGGTTGTTGTAAAAGTTGTAAAACCGTATATATAAAAGTGCCTACATAGTATTATAAGACATGTTTAAATAAGTGTATCGCTCGCGTGCATACAGCCCGCTTACCTTAGTAACAGATGACAGAAATTAGGCGTGAGGGACAAGTCTAATGTTAAATGCCTGCAAGTTCCATCATGGGCACAGAACAACATTCAATATTCTTTTTTGTCACCGAGTACAGCGAAAAGCAGCCCATGCAGTCACAAATGTTGTACATTAAAGAGGAGTGTAAATACTGCAGTTATGACAGTTAAATTTGTTCAAATGAAGAAAATTTTTTTTTTTAAATCTATTGATCACATTAACCTGACAGTTAACATGTATTACACATTTATTCACACGTTTGCATTACTGACAGCAGGAAAGAGACAGGCTGCACTGGTAAGCAGTATCCCCATAATATTGTTTAATTAAAATAAATGATCAACAAATTAATCTGTCTTGACAGTCTTTACAAGTGAAGGCATTATCTACACACAATATGTATTCCCAATTAGAAAAATACTACAAACTATAAAATACTATTCATGAAAATACTTAAATAACAAACAAATCCAAATGCCCAATGCAAGCGAGCTGTGTTCCAGACCAGTTCGGCTCGATAATGTGTAATACTGTCTCCGACACCGCCTGTAGTCCTGATTAGCAACTTGATAGCAACCATCTTTTTGAAAGAAGCGAAACCGATTAAAAAAATCAAGAGTGTGATGTAACTAATGTGTTTTATGTCATAGAATAAAACGTGAAAGTATTTTGAGTTTGTGTTGGCCACGGACCTTATCTAAGCGCTTTAACTGAAATCTCATTGAAAAAAAACCATTGACTTTAGGATGAGGGAACCGGAACTGCTAAAATGCTAACTCGCTTCCGGGTGCGCAAAGCAACCATAAATAAAAGGTTTGTTCAGTTTGCTAGGATCACCAATCATTTTCCAATGTGATCAAGAGAGAGGTTTACAAGTTTAAAATGTTTTAAAACAGTGCATGTGTGTAAAGAATTACAGCGATTTACTTCAGCTTTACTTCATCACCACAGCTGCGTGTCAGAACAATTATAAGAGACGCTTCAATCCCGGTTTGTGGCCGTTAAATCAGGTTTATTTTGTACATTGACATTACTATTATTAAGTACATTAACAGATATCCATACAGCAGTAGATATTAACCTGTATCCTGTCACATTTGCTTGCAAAGACAGTGCAGAGCTAAATGTGTCTGTGTGTGTGTGCGTCAACTTTGTAACGACATTGTGTGTGACTCATCATTGCAGCTGTTAGTTGTCTGTCCGTTGTCTGAGGCAGCCGAGAGCGGAGACTGAGGCACGCTGACAGGAACATGGGAACAGTGGTTGGGGAGGACTAGCCTTAAAGGCGCAGTACACAAAAACAGCAAAAAGTTGTTGAGAGCTATAAAATACAAACTAGTGAAAGCTATAATAAATAATCTGATGGGTGTTTTAAGCTGAAACTTACCACATTCTGGAAACACAAAAGACTTATATTAAATCTGTAAAAAGGGGTAACCTAGGTGCCCTTTAATGTCTAAATTTAACATTAACATTTCTTAGCAATGCACAATTTGTACCTCTAATTTGAAAACCTCATATTTATTTTTAGAATGCAGTTTTGTAAAGCATTTTCAACAAAAGTATCCTGCTGTCTTTCAGCTTACAACAAACCTTTTGATTTAAACAGTTAATGTACTTTATATTTGGAAGTCAGAATTAAAGGAAGTAAAGATATGTTGAAATTGTTAACACTTTTCTTTTTTTTTTCTTCATGAATCAGGGTTGGTTCTTACACCTGTTCCAACTTCAAATTCCAGCACTTTTCAAGCACTTTCAAGGACATTAAATTACGTTTATATATGCTGTATGTACTTTTTCACATTTAAATTCATTGTGCTATTTTAATAAAACACTATATGGCATTTTAACTTAAATTGTTGAATACTCTGGAGCATAGATTTATTGGGATAGTTCACCCAAAAATGTAAAAAAAAAGTTCAGCTATTGGATGAAGCATTTTTTTAAGTTTGGTCTCTTTCTACCTAAAGTTGATCTCAAAAATGAGCTTACAGTCAGACTTTGTTTGGGTGTAGTACCAAACTTTCAAGACAATCACTCATAATATTTCATGTGCATTGCTATTCAAAATTCATGTAACAAATTAAATCCTTATGAGTCATAGAATAATCTTGCTGCAAATTAATGAACTGTTCCTATGTCTTCAACTGTTTTGAAAGTCAGTCACCAAATATAGAAACCATAGTTTGTACGCTTTCATCAGTAATAAATGAATCATCAATGATTCATTTTCTTCTTGGCTTAGTTCCTTTGTTAATCAGGAGTCGCCACAGCGGATTGAACTGCCAACTTATCCAGCATATGTTTTACGAAGCAGATGCCCTTCCAGCTGCAACTCAACATGGGGAAACACCCATACACTCTTGCATTCACACAAATATAACAATGGCCAATTTAGCTTATTCAATTCCCCTATAGCGCATGTTTTTGGACTGTGGGGGAAACCGGAACACCCGGAGGAAACCGACGCAAACACGGAGAGAACATGCAAACTCCACACAGAAATGCCAACTGACCCAGCTGAGACTCAAACCAGCGACCTTTTTGCTGTGAGGCGATCATGCTACCCACTGCGCCACCATGACGCCGAGCTTTCAGCAATATTACTTTTTTATTATTGTCAATATTACTTTAGGTTAGGACTAAGGTACTGTTGTAACTGAATGCAAATGCCCCACCTGTCAAATGGTGACAGTTAAGGGGTTAAAGGAAAACATGTTTAATGGTCCACTCCAAAATGTATCACCTCTCTGTAAGTAGTTTGGGAATTTTATATAACCTATATATATAATTGACAAATAATCACCAGAGAGATGCCTTCTGCTTATCTTGAGCAGCCCTTACATAGCATGGCGTGAATAACACAATCAATAAATTAAATTGGCAAGGAAGTCTGTTGAGACTGTTGAGTTTAGGTAAAAATCTGCAATGAAAATAGTGCAAAAATGAACTGCACTGAACAAAATATAGTACAAATCCAGAGTAGGCCAAACAGGGAAGGTAGATATGGACATATAACTTATTATTTGCATATGTCATCTTAACAGCAATAACGGTCTTTTCATGAGCTGCAGTGTTAACTTAATCATAGTGAATTCATGCCCTTTTGCGATAGCGTACGCGCTGCAGTTGCATGACTGACAACGTCGTGACGAATACATGAAGGATTAAACAGAACATCTTGTGCTTAAAATGTGTAGGAAACGCTGTTAAGTTACCTGCAAACTCCGTCCCTCAGGCTTTACAGTGAATGGCTTAGTCATTTTTATGGCGGACTGTAACCCAATGGAAGTCTTTTATCCACTCGAAAAGTGTAAATGCTGGATTAACATTCACTACATGATCACTGATCAGATGTGCCGTTATTTGCAACTTTAGGCGGACAAAATCTGTCAGTGTTATTTTCATTCTCTCGTATCCAGACCTTTACATTTTCGCGGCTGTAGCTGTCATCTGAACTGAGTGATTGAAAGCTGATATTAACCATTCCATTCACGTTCAGTTCAAGAGCAGTGGGCCAATCAGAAGAGCTTTAAGGCAGGGCATTGCGGGCTTGTTTACTGCAGCAAGTTGACATGACAACTGTTTTTAACTATACCTGAGCGCTGCGTTTGGCATTAAGAGCAAATATGAATTCTGCGTGAACCTTGCATAGATAAAATCGTGGGAGCATATGCAACGAAAACAGTCATAATTTCGAGTCATGCAATTTCAATTTCAAGCAGGTTCAAGCACTTTGTCTAAAATCAAAGCACTTTTCTAACCTTGAAAACGCTATATTAAAAATCAAGCATTTTCCAGGATTTCCAGCACCCGTACAAACCCTGATGAATGCAAAGTTATTATTTGCATGACCAATTTTTGGACATTTTGTATTGATTTGAAACAAGTTTATGAATCTATCTACATATATCTAAATAAGAAAGCTGCTAAAACAACTGTTAAAAAAATAATGTCATCATTATAAGGAATACTTAGAGCTTAAATTATAATAGATCTTTGTGTGTGTGTGTGTATATATATATATATATATATATATTAGGGCTGTCAATATTAGCGTGTTAACGCACATGATTAATTTGAAATATTTAACGCGTAAAAAAAAATTAACGCATTTATCGCAGTTGCAGTTTTTTTTTATTTCCTGTTGTGGTCGACGTGTGTTCAGGGCCGGCGCGCCTTCTCCACAAACCGGTAAGTTTCTATTTCACTTTCGGGTGGTGTGATCACTGTTTGCCTACAGCACCAGTTCAGCTTGCTCCGGCCCTGTATGTGTTTAATGTGCTTAGAAATATGGATAAAGGAGAATATGGATCCATGTAAATGTACTCAGTGAAAACGCCAGATGATGTCACAAGCTGTCAAAGACAGCCCATTCCTCTCTAAGTTGACTCCAAGCGCCCTCAGATGTATCATTAAGTTTGACGTTTTCACACTACACGCAACTTTTCTCTCTCTCTCTGTTTGTGTGTGTGTGTGTGTGTGCGCGCGTGTGTGTGTGTGTTGTCCCCGATAATGTCAATAGACTGGTCTGTCTTAGAAACTGGTTAAATCATCACCTTAGAGTTATAAGGTTCTATCTGACATTTTTGTCAAAATTGAGTTCTTGACATATTCTTATTAAATGACAACTTATTTACATTATGGGATGTTTTTTTATAAGTTGTTTACATTTTAAGACCTTTTATTAAAAAAACTAATCTTACACACATACTGTTTGCTATGGAATGCAAAAACTTTGAAGATCAATATCTCAAAATCATTCAGAACGCAGATAGAACCTTATAATTCCAAGGTGACGAAATGTTAAGGAGGACAAAGCTAAATTGTTTCTACTTTATAATTAATGTTCTCAACTCGCAATACAACTTTACAATGAATACAATTGTTTGTATTCAGCACTTTATTATTATAATTTTTCAATTTCTATATTTGCAATGCCTGTATTTGGGATTTTTTTTTTATTTGTGATTAATCATGATTAATCACACAAAAAAGTGTGATTAATTTGTTAATTTTTTTAATCAATTGACAGCCCTAATATATATATATATAT
>CAIGQZ010032936.1:1784896-1807845 GCA_903798205.1 Danio tinwini
TTAGCTCATATCAATGAATCGGATCCTGAAGATTCGAATCATTGATCCGACTCAATTAAGTCAGATGTAAGACAAATGTAAGACATAGTATTTTACCAATCTTGTTTATATTTTTTCTCTGGCCAACGATAATAACATAACACAGAATCGGGTTAACTTTTAGCAAGGTAACAAGATCTACAGCTTGAGGCAATGACTTGGAAGCACATAAACAAGAACACAGATTTTACAAAAGGAGAACAAAGATTTTTTGAGCTACACTACGATACATGAAGCTAACTACGTAATAAACAAACAACAAAAAAAGCGCACACACATTCACACAGAGGCAGTTCACATTCACACAGAGGCAGTTCAGAGGATGCAAAAAATGAGTTAACAACCATTCAACTTAATTCTAGTACTTCTGACTAGATCTTAGAATCACCTGAGAAACCACAAAAGCAGAGATTTGACTTATCTTTAACTACTTAAGATCATATGCACCCGATCAGCAAGAGACAATATTTGTTCGTGTTGCAAATTTGTTGAAGTCTTCTTGACTGGAGTTTGCCTCGCCGGGCTGGCCTGAGGAAACACGCGGCGCTCCTGATAGGGTGGCCTCGGTGATGTCTTTGGGATTCCCACTCGTGAGTGGAGGTTGTTCTGGTTTGCTGGGGTAACGGACTTCACAGAGAGTCCGTTAGCAGAAGTTTGTGCGGTTCAGAGGTCCGAAAACCTAAGAGCTTTGCATGGAGAGTTCGTGGTGACCCAATCACGTGGTGGCGCAGAGACCGAGCAGGTAAGAGGGGGCAGAAGCAACAGCAGGCGCAAGCCAGCTTGATGCAAAAAGCCACGCCCCGTACCAGCGTAGCCAAAGTCAAACATTAACAGACTGCAAGAGATTTCACGTGGTAAAATCTCTTGTAAGATTGTAACTATCTTACATCAAATGTTACAAGACAAATACTGTTTGTACTACTAGTTTTTCATTTACTCCAATGTATTGCAAATGAAAAAAAGGTTTTGTTTAATACCAAGCATCAAGCATTTCAGACACATACAGATCATTTTAACCTGTTATAAGGGTAAGACAACACATTATTATGGTTGGTTGGAATAAACACAGCACATAAGGAAACCTATGGCCAGGCCCGGATTAAGAATTCAGAGGCCCCTGGTCTCAATGTCTTGTAGGGCCCCTACAAGGCCTGACCCCTATAGTTGAATTAAAAAATAAGATTAATATAATATTTTTTTAAATAAAGTTAATCTATAATATTTTGCCCTCATTTTTTAAATAAATGACATAGTACATATTTATAGTCAACAAAGATTTACCTGATTTTAAAAGCATTTAAAAAAGCACTTGATTATGAAGCTGAAATTATCCAAAATAACACACACTATACCAGTTCTCTCCTGTCTCTCTTCTCTTCAGGGACTTTTTCTATCTCTCTCTGTCTCTTTCTCTCCATGAGGTCGGAAAATATGGGTGAAACAGGGCAACTAACAAAGAAGGAAAAAAGAAGAACGTGTTCATCAGATGCTGGATTCGAACCGGGTTCATGATCGGTCGCCTCAAAATATGTTACCATGCTCTAGCTACGCCACATCCCCCTGCTGTCTACTGCGCTCTTTAGTTATGTTGTCTCTGTCTATCAAATGGTGCTGGCGAGAATGCTCTAGCTACGCCACATCCCCCTGCTGTCTACTGCGCTCTTTAGTTATGTTGTCTCTGTCTATCAAATGGTGCTGGCGAGAAGCATTTAACTAGCTTATTCCAATGAGGTGCACTATTTGCACTTAGCCTAAATAGACACTCCAAAATCAGCATCCCCCCCCCCCTCGCAGGGGCCCCTGGGCCTGTGCCCATAATGCCCATTGGTTAATTCGGCCCTGCCTATGGCTTATTGTTTAAAGATTTATCTGCCTAAGTTCTAACATTTAAGAGATTGTCTTTCATTTGTATGCATTAATTGCCAGAGATCTCTTTGTCTCTATGGAATTCTGTCCATCTGGCTGCAATTAGAATGTCCCGAGGCGAGCCTGACTACATGGCCAGTCATTCAAAAGTCTCGTGTGGAGAAATCCTGCCGAAACCTTATAAAACCTCATTGTTTAGATGGTTAATCATTTACGAAATGGCTAAAGCATTCTTTGCACATCTGCGGCCAAAGTATTGGGGGAAAAGAGTCAAATGAATTGGTGCACTGTTATGTGATGGTATAAGCCCTGGAGTGATTGAGAGACAATGTGGCTGCCCCAAGTTTTTTTTTTTCTGCGACATCCTTTGCATTGAGTTCCAACAATACTGGAGTTGAAACGGTTATTTCCTGCTCTTCACACACAAAGTAGGCCTACCTAAAATGTTTAATTAGAAAAGCCTCAATAATGCATTGGACAGATCCTCAACGCACTTATTTACTCCATTTGAGCTGCTGTTTTGCAAATGTCTGCAGATACTGGAGCGCTGTGCGCTTTGTCTCCGATGCATGAAGCGATTTCATTCACGTGCCGGCTGCATGCGCAGAGGCGTCATGCACCGCTCCATAAGCTTATTCTTACGAGTTTGTTCTCCCATCCTTCAGATTGAGTTTATTTTTCCGAGGTGAATATTTTTAAGTGCTGCAAATAGTTTTAAAGCCTGGCCCATTGTGGTCAAAGTAGTTTATTAAATTAATTAAAGGTGAAGCTGATGGGCGCAATATGGATTGTTATTAACAGAAAATTATTTAGCCTAATATAGGCTACTATGAAACTGTGAATATTTCACTGTAATTTTATATATTAATATTTGATTTAACAGACCAGTTTGTGTTTTGGTGCTGATATAAAAGGACCTTGTTTTGAACTTTCTCCGTCTCACTCACGGCGAGATTTGGAGAGGGATTATTAAGTAAAACTGGCATCAGACGGTTTAGTTTAATCTGCATCAAACCTGCAGGAAAATATCAGGCTTTAATTTAATATAATGAATACATTTAATAAAAGGCTGATTATTTTACCAACGATTTTAATAGCATATTGCAGATTTCAAAGAAAAATGTTATATTAAAAATGAAAGGACAATATCACAACGAATGCTCAAATAATGTAGCCTAGTTCACAGCAAGTATGTTTTAGTTAGATTGTGCCGTCTGTCATGTATACCTATAGGTCTGTTATTTTTTACTAAAGACATATTATTTGAGTTTAGCACCAGAGCTATAGAAACTGCTCATTTCGGTTAATTTTGGCTCGTTAACAGATTCATATTAAAATGTTATTTAATTTAAAAAATAATTAACGTGCCTATTTTGTGTGACACATTAAATATTAAAATACTTATTTATTTTAACATGCAAACAGCATACAGAACATAATAGAGCATCTTCACCTGCAGTGTTTTCAGCATAGAAAAACAGAATAAACTAAACAAAAAGAATAAAATAAATCCTCCTCTAGATCTTTCCCTTAAATGACAAATTTAAATTACAAAACTAAAACACTGACTGAATCCTTTTTAAGAACCGGCAGGCTGTTTGTCCAATCATGTTTTTTTTCTTCCATCAAATACAAATATTAGGCTACCTCAAATAGATCACTCCACACAAAATATGCATTTAATTAATGCTCCGCTGTTATTATATTACAAATCCCCTGTCAACATGTTTAATAGAATTCATTAGTTTAAAGATTATGTATTTAATTACGATTATGACTTATTTCCTTTGTCTCATTTGCGGTTCATGTGTGCACCTGCTGCGTGTAAAGAAAGACAATGACAATAAACCTAAAGGCTCTATGTTGACTTTTTATAAAGTATTGGCTACTACATAGCATATAACAATTTTGTTGTTTACATATAATACTGCATTATTTGCATACATGTTTTTTTAAGCTGTAAAATGAAAGCCTCAGTTTGGTGCGAGGTTCATTATGCAAAAATCAAGAAAAACTTTGGATTTGTTTGATTGGTAGATTAGGCTATGTCGGCTATTTAAAAATTGATATTAAATAAGAACTAATAATAACTAATTTTCCAAATGGAAAAAAGGTTGATTTTTTTGTTGAACACTAAATTACCAATAGCCTATTTATTGAGTTTATAACACGGCATTGGCAGCACAGAGGCGATCTGCATCAGTGCTGGTTTGTCAACTCTTTTGTGTCAAACTGTGACCAGAAATAACCTTCTTTTATTTAGCTTTTTTTGACAAAATACATCTGTAGGCACGTGTGGTTGCACGTTACTGTTACTGCACGCACTTTTCCATTTCCATTTCTAAAAACACAAGGCGCACCGCATTGCCTTTATTGATGACAAGAAAAAAAGGAGTGTAGTGCCCTTTTTTATGTCTCTAGGAAATGACTGAATCAGCTGAGCTGTATTGTGCTCGAGTGTTCCTGTCAGTAATTGTAATTTTTAATTGCATTATGATATTCAAGATTTGTAAAGTCATACAGCTTTGAATGACTTGAAACAGCGACCACAAGTCTCTCCTCCATCATTAAAAGCTCACCATAGTTGTCTTGACAACACAAACACTGCTGTCACCTCAAAGGAAACCATTCTGCTTTCAATTGATTGAAGAATGAAAAAGACGACTTTTTCGACTGAGGTAACATGCTTTTTCATGCACTTAGCGCGCAATGGCCAAACGTTAGTAAACCATTCAAAAGATGCACCTCTCAGTCTCAACGCAAAAAATCGTTGGGGAAAAAAAAAGGGGGACAAAAAAAACGGCACAGTATCGGGATCGGATCGGTATCGATCGATATTCAGAATTTTGGTATCGAGACCGGATCCGTTTTAAAAAAAATGGTATCAGTGCATCCCTAGTTATCCATGTTCCATGTGCTTATTGTTTATGTCATGTGATTCCTTTGTTCTGTTTTCCAGCTGTTTTCTATGATCATGAGTTCCATCTGCTGTGTCACCTGTTTGTGGTTTGTGTAATCATGTCCTGTGTATTTAAGTCCTGTGCTTTGTTCAGTCCAGCATCCGGTATTATATTGTCTACAACCCTTGATTCCTGTGCGTTTATGGTCTAGTGTGTTCAGTGAGTGCTGTGTAAATAAATCTACGTGTTTTGATAATTCTTGCGATCCTGTGCCTTTGTGAAAGAGTAAGTCATGACCAAGCGGCAACCTCCCGCTTTCCCTCGGAAAGCCAATACGGAAGTAACTAAAACTGCAATTCATCAACTCGCCTTGGGGGGCTGCCTCCATGAAATTCAGATGATTTCTGACTGCAATGGTAAATGGGCCGTTTGTACAGCTGATAAAAAAAATGTTTACTGCCTGGTAAAAAAGATGGCTTTTGTGCATATAGCTATGATTACCCTTCATGACAACTGTGAGGGGGGTGAATTTTTTTACAACTCATTCGTTTTGGTTTTATTAAGTTATATTAAGTCTGCATAATTAATGGTGTGGCCATTTGAGTGACAGCTAAGTCTCGCTGCTCGCTGACTCGTCACCTCAGCTGATTCCGGCTGATTAGCCGCTGAGCTCGGCATTACATCGTATTTTTGCCTTTTTTGTCATTTGCCTTTTTTGTCATTTGCCTTTTGGAATTATTTCCTGCAATTATCAGATACTATAGAATGCTGTGTGCACTTAATTGTGCTCACAAATCGTTCCAAGTTTGCTCCATTTTCCAGGTGAGTGAAATTTTATACTTATATACCATATCTACAAATGTATTTGTTTTACCTAAGGTAATTTATCACTTTTCTTTAGACCTGTAATGCACTCAAGAATCTGACAGATTGATTAGCTGTAGGCTATAAAACAGTCATCTGAAATGTTGTCATACAGTGTTATGCCTGGATTTCATAAATAGCCTTGCATTTACTAACACAGACTACATTTGAAGTATTTGAAAGTAATTAGCGTTTTTCTTCTGTAGAAAAACATCTTAAGAACAATGTTCACTGGCTCAATGTAATACAACAGTGTTTTAAAAAGACTAAGCACTTTATTGATATAGTGTACAACCAAGCACATGTTGTCAGAACACAAACAAGTCAAAGGTAATGAAGCATTAAGCATTTCTCCAAAAGAAAAGTCAGTCTAAGCCAAGTCTAAGCAAAATGCCAGCATGCGTCTGTAGCTCCGCTCACTCTCCGCCTCTTTGCTCTTGTTTGGTGTACCGCGATCAGTGTGATGATGCACAAACAAAATGGCGATGGTTGGCCGCGCCTACTTGTAGCTTCTTTTGCAGTTTTCAGTAACCTATGGGTAGGGCCAGACGGAATCTGAGGACGTTTTTTGTTATTTCTGCAGAGAATTTTGGTAAAAATCTGCGGATTTCTGCAGAATTATTTTGGGAGTATCGTAACTAAAACCTTAATATGTTAAATAAAAAATAATATCTTTTTAACTTGTATTTAATGTTTAAAATGCAAATCCAATTAGATTCACTGTAAATAGTAACCTTTAAGTAAATAAACAGAATTAATGATGGGCTAAAAATCTGCAGAAAATCTGCGGAATTCTGCGTGCGCAGATTTCGTGTGGGCCTACCTATGTGTCATGTCATGGATACTACGTCCATATCTTTTACAGTCTATGGTTGTGACAGAATAACAGACCTAAAACAGTTAAGTGTGGCATGTGATTTTCCCTGTTTTCTTTTTAATTAAATTTAATTCACCTTTATTTCTATAGTGCTTTTACAATGTAGATTGTGTCAAAGCAGCTTCACATAGAAGATTATAGTAAATTGAAGCAGTGTCAGTTCAGTTTTCAGTGTTTAAGTTCAGTTCAGTTTAGCTCAGTTCAGTGTGGTTTAAAAATCATTACTGAGAATCCAAACACTGAAGAGCAATTCCATCGATGCGCAGCTCTACAGATCCTGAACCATGCAAGCCAGTGGCGTGGAAAAAACTTCACCAATTGGCGAAAGTGAAGAATTTAAAAAAAAACCTTGAGAGAAACCAGGCTCAGTTGGGCACAACCATTTCTCCTATGGCCAAACATCTTGTGCAGAGCTGCAGTCTAGGCGCCGGAGGCTTGAGAATGCTGGACCTCAGCGAAGACTCGTCTGTCCCTGGAACATCACAGGAATCAGTCTCATGCTCTCCACTCTTCCATGACCACTACAGCAGCTGGTTAGGATACGGCCTGGTCCAGGATTATGAAAACCTTGGGATCATCTCGTTGCTGGTCTTAGATCGCATCAGTGGTGCTGCATAATCTGAGGGCCTTGGGATGAGTACCCCCAGGTGGAAATAGAGAATAAAGAGAATAATTAGCATAGCTGCTGTTCATAGTGTATATAAACAAGATGCAAAAAACCTGCGTGTAGGACACTCATACGTCTTACCTCTAAGTGATGCAAGTGTATGCTTTGCTCAAAAGATAGGTTTTTAATCTAGTTTTGAATTGCGAAAATGTGTCTGAGCCTTGGACATTATCAGGAAGGCTATTCCAGAGTTTAGGGGCCATAAATAAGAAGGCTCGACCTCCTTTACTCGACTTTGCTATTCTAGGTACTACCAGAAGCCCTGAGTTTTGAGATCTTAAAGAGCGGGTTGGATTGTAGCGAGACAGAAGGTTGGTTAGATAAACTGGAGCTAGATTATTTAAGGCTTTATAGGTAAGAAGCATTATTTTATATTTAATACAAAACTTAATAGGCAGCCAGTGTAAGGAGGATAAAATTGGGGTGATATGATCATATTTTCTAGACCAGGTAAGAACTCTGGCAGCTGCATTTTGTACTAGCTGAAGTTTGTTAAAAGAGGATTAAAAGCATGGACTAACTTTTCAGCATCTGATAAGTATAGCATACTTCGTAACTTTGCAATATTTCTTAGATGAAAGAAAGCAGTTTTTGTGACATGGGATATATGATTTTCAAAAGTTAAATTGCTGTTTAATATGACACCCAGATCTTTTATAGTAGAGCTAATGCCAACTTTGTATCCCTCTAATTGCAGGTTGAGTTGTGAGAACTGCTGTGTACAGGATGTAGGGCCAATAAGTAATAATTCTGTTTTGTCTTGAGTTTAAGAGAAGAAAATTGTTGGTTATCCAGTCTTTAATATCTTTAATGCACTCAGTTAGCTTAGACAGTTCAGACATCTCATCAGGTTTAGTTGAAATATATAATTGAGTATCATCTGAAAGCTGATCCCGTGTCTTCTAATATTGTCTCCCAGGGGTAGCATGTATATTGTAAACAGCAAAGAGCCTAAAAATGATCCTTGAGGCACCCTGTACTTTACTGGCCTGACTTGTGAAAGCTGTCAAATAATATTCACAAACTGGTAACGGTCAGCTAAGTATGGCTTAAACCATGGAAGAGCCTCTTCTTGGACACCTGTAGAATTTAAGCAGTCTATGAGAATATTGTGGTCAATGGTGTGAAATGCGGCACTAAGATTGAGTAAAACTAATAGCGAGATGCACCCTTGGTCAGAAGCTAAGATTAAATCGTTGGTTATTTTCACTAATGCGGTTTCTGTACTGTGATGAGGCCTGAAACCTGACTGAAACACTTCAAAAATATTGTTCGTCTGCAGAAAGGAGCATAACTGGGCAGAAACAACTTTTTCTAGTATTTTAAACATAAATGGAAGATTTGAACTAGGCCTATAGTTTGCTAAGTTGCTGGGGTTCAGTTGTGGTTTATTAATAATAGGTTTAATAACAGCTAGCTTGTAAAGATTTGGAACATGGCCTAAAGATAAAGAAGAGTTGATAACGTTAAGGAGAGGTTCTCCTATAACAGGTAGCCATTCTTTCAGTAATATTGTTGGAATTGGGTCTAACATACACGTGGCTGGTTTAGAACTATTTATCACTTTATCTAGCTCTTCCTGTTCTATGATTTTGAAGCATTGTAGGTTATTTTGATTCAGTGGAATGTTTACTGGATCTGAAGTATAAGGTGGTGCAGAAAGTTTAACATCTATTTTCTGTCTAAAGCCTTATATTTTATCACTGAAAAAAATTCATGAAGTCATTAAAACTAATTTGCGGTGGGACATTTTCTTCCAAAGATGACAGAATATTTGTTAATTTACCAATGGTGCTAAACAAAAAATCTAGGATTGTTATGATTATTTTCTATCAGTTTGCAGAGGTGCTCAGCCCTGACAGATTTTAGAGCCCTCCTATAGCTGGACATACTGTCTTTGTACGCAATTCTAAAAACCTCTAAATTATTTTTTTTCCATTTACGTTCCAGAGCACGGGTAGCTGTTTTGAGAGAGCGAGTATGACTATTGTACCATGGTGTAGTTTTATTCTCTCAAGCCTTTATTCTATATAGACTTTATTCTTACATAATGAAGCCTGAGAAAGTGCAGAGCAGACCTCAGAGCTTTCTGAAGTCTCTCCTGGACAATTTCCTTTCTTTTCTTTTCCTTTCCTTTCTTCAGTCTCTGTGTTTTCCACAATCTTTATACACATTTTTTGACACACCCCTAGGTGCCTTATTTTAAACATCTGACCATCATTGGAGATGTCTCAGGTCATTCTGTTATTTTTGGCCCTCAGCCCACTAGCTCATGTCAACGTATTCAATTCAATTAATCTTTATTTGTATAGCGCTTATACAATGTAGATTGTGTCAAAGCAGCTTCACATGGAAGTTTATAGTGAATTGAAACAGTGTCAGTTCAGTTTTCAGTGTTTAAGTTCAGTGTAGTTTAGCTCAGTTCAGTGTGGTTTAATAATCACTACTGAGAGTCCAAACACTGAGGAGCTATTCCATCGATGCGCAGCTCTACAGATCCCGAACCATGCAAGCCAGTGGCGACAGCGGCGAGGACAAAACTTCACCAGTTGGCGAAAGTGAAGAATTTAAAAAAACCTCGAGAGCAACGTAAGCAACTCTTTTGACAACAGAGATGACCTTCATAAATGTAACTTATGCAAAAGAACTTAGTAGTTACATATATCGTCATGATAGCATAATAACCTCATAATATGTTACTCTCCTGAATACTTCTCATACATATAACTTCATATGCTTATTTAACATATATAATCAGTACTTTACATATTCAGAATCAGCCAGCTCAGAATCAGTTATTTCATAGTGTTGCTCCTGTGCAGGATTCTCCTCTTACACACAGACATACCACAAAGTATTTTACCCACTGGCATGTTTGACCCTTAAAAAATAAACTGCTTTACACTTAAATAAAATAAAATCTTTTATTAAAATCTTCTTCAATCCCTCCTCTTAAGACTTCAGTCTTAATATCATTGTCTTTTAACCCATAGTGCAGTTTCATAATCCAGTTCTCTTAATTACCTCTAGCTAGTGACTGATATGAGCCACATAGTAGTTATCAATTGACTAGATTATGCCACTGTACTTTGGCAGAATACAGCCAAACGTCTCCCTTTTTGATTAATTAAGGAAGTAAAAGACTGTACTCTGTTTTTTCTCTTTAACACATCAAAGACAATAATGTTTAAAGCATAAGTATTCAGTTGGTTCAGTGCTAGCTGCTGTTTTTCACACTCATGTAAAATATACTGAAGTAACATTATAAAGTCATCATGACAGAAATATGTAAATGAAATCAATATGCAAACATAATAAGCAAGACTTGTTGATCTTGATCTTTGTCCATCCGTGTTTCTCTTCTTCTGAGCTCTCAGCATCTTCATTTGACTTTAAAAGGATGTTGATGTAGATGTGTGGTGGACAATCTGAGTTCTGAAATCTGCAGTTGTGCATTCATCATCCCTTGACTTGTGGCACTTCTGTATATGGTACTCAGGCATATTATCAGAATCACTCTTTATTTCGTTCTGATAAACTTCTTCTGTCACACTTCACTTCGTTGTTTAGAGCTTAGGGATTTTCTGGCTCCTCTGGTTCCAATCAGCTTTCCCTTGCTGGAGTGGTTTCCTTTGGCTCCCTCGAGGCCTTGGTACCTCATCAATGGCATCCCTTTTGGCAGCTGTTGGATTTGCCCTCATCCAGATATGGTCCTTTCGTCCTGAGCTCTGCAGAGCATCCTCAGATAGACTCAATCACCTAGACCAATTGGACCTTGTATTTCTGCTCTCTCACATGGCTCCTTTCTGGTTTCCTGCACAGTTATCGCTTTGCACATGGCAATTATTGTTTCTTCATAAAAGTCTACACTGCATTAGACATCTTTGCAAACCATTCCAAGAGGTTATATCAAAGTTATAGGTGAGATTTCTTGCAAGGTTTCATGTAAGGTTTCTGTGCACGGGTCGACCCAATAGCATTTCATGCGATGCGATCACTCACCAATGCATTTATTAGCACATCAATCCAGTTAAGTTTGTTATTTTCACATATTTCGTCAAGGTTTGGCCTTGATGGATCATCTTCATCTCTTTCAGCCATTTCTGATAATTGTGCATAATACAATTACTCTCTTTTGCTTTATTTACAATTTTTTTACTCTCATTTAATA
The DNA here is from genome assembly GCA_903798205.1 of Danio tinwini. Taxonomy (NCBI): domain Eukaryota; kingdom Metazoa; phylum Chordata; class Actinopteri; order Cypriniformes; family Danionidae; genus Danio; species Danio tinwini. The sequence continues at coordinate 1,796,281 of CAIGQZ010032936.1, forward strand.
TTTTTTATTTATTTATCACTTATTAACTCATTAACTTAACTTTAATTTTAATCTATTTACTTTATGAATGCAAACCCACTATGAACTTATTTCTAAGGGTATTTCAAATGTAGGAAGTACTTCTCTTGTCACAAATGTAATACCTGCTTCCTGCTTCAATCTGCTGCTGCTGCCACCTCCAGTCATCTACTCATCAAAGCTTCTTAACAGTGCTTCTTCATTGAATAATTCTTTATCTATTCAACACTAAAAACAGTCATCATATCTCACTGTTTGGAGCAATGGTCTCCCTTCAAGTCTTTTAATTGATCTAGACGCTGCAGATAATTCAATAATCCACAAATAGTTAAAGTGTTCATCCTAAGATCTTCTCAATAATTTTAACCCTTTATGCATTCTGTTGTATACAGTATAAACTATTCATCAGCCTACAAAAGTATACAAGTTTCTACCCTCCTCTGGTAGTTACCTAAAAATAAGCTCAATAGAAATCGAATCGTTTTAAACTATTTGCCATCCAAAGAAACATATTTCTTCATACAATATGCACTTCGGCTGGAAAATCTTCTTTTATTGATTGCTCTTAAATCATAACACAAACATAATCTTGTTTTGTCTTGCTTATCTTCATTTTTTATTATTGCCTTTAAATTCTAATTAAATCCTCTTAGTCGCTTGTGATTGATTATCTACTTTAACTTTGAATTTAGACATAAATGTCTGGGACAGATTGCATATTACAGTATCTAGATGTGTCTATTAATTCTCCTATTCTTACAAACTTTTCAAAATTATTTGTATTCCTTTTTCAGCATCTAGTGTTTTTCTTAACTAGGCAGATCTGCATCTGGTTTAATTTTAACCCTCACTGTGCTGGCTGATTTTATCTGCATCTTAGTCCTGTAATGACAATCATTTAGTTGGAACTTGACACTTCTTTCTTCAATTCATTTTCTGAGCTATATTTTAATTCCTATGTTGCATCAATTTGTTTTATTTTCTTTTGGCTAATAATTATTTCCCAAGGCATTCCTATCAAACTAATTGTTCATAAAGTTTTGATGGACTTTTTATAAGCTGACTAAAAACTTTTTGTAGTTTTTTTTTTAATTCTTCTCAGTTTTGACTTTTTCCTTAATATTTTGCTTCTATTATTTCTTCACATATGGTTATCTGTGAAACAAAATCTGTTTTCTTAAACAATTTTCTCTTTCACTAGTTTAGACCTGTTACTTTTTTACCTATTATTTACCGTGAGGTCATTTCAATTTTTGTTTTAATCTCTTCTTTAAGTATAAATCGATCTTTTGAATCTCTTTCTTGTTTTCAATATCAAATCTTCCTTTAGGCCATTCACAATCTGATTATGCCAAAAATATTTCCTTTACTTATTTTTTACTTGAATACATTATTTCTTTCACATTTATTTTCCCAATTATTTCTTGTGTTATCCAAAGCTGTCTCTTTTTTCTTTACTTGCCACAATACATTGTAATTTATCCTTCTATGTTCTAGGACCTTTATGATAAAACCTATGAAACTGAACCCAAAATATTTAAATATCATTTCCATATCACACATTATGGACTATAGAGCTGCTTTGAGAAGGACTGTCAACCTCTCCCCCCTCGCAAGCTGAGACAACCAGCTCACAGATTGGTGCTGCCGTCCTTTGGTATCCGCAGACACTAGCAAGGGCACTGTGTTCCCCCTCTCTCTTTGGGCTGGCTTCGTTCTTTGACTCAGCTGATGTAAAATTCTGGCGGAGCACTTTTTCTTTTTGATCAGTTCATCAGTCTCTTGTTTTCCCCTTTTGAGTGTCTCTAAACATTTGTAGCTTTTTCAGTCCTCAGAAAATGCTGGGCATAAAGTTCATGTCACAAGTGTCCACAGCCATTGTGTCCATTGTGTTTTTCAAACACCTTTTCCATTTGCCAGTGCACTCAGAGATGTCTGGTAGGTACGAGACTACAGTCACTCAAAGTCCATTCCTGTCCTCTTAATATACAGCATTTAGCTTATGACCTAATAAAAGTCTTTTTCCTCTTTCCCATTTTTTCCTTCATCAAATGAAGACTACTTCCATCTTTTTTCTCCTTATTTGCTGTTTATAAGCTTATTTATCTCTATTTCTAAATCATTTCTCTCATATGTAAATATGCTTAATTTTCTATTTCTTAAATGTTCTTCTAATTAATTCATTTAGCTTTAGCTTGTGCATTACTCTATCGTTCTCCTAATCTTATTCTACTGTTTTATAAGTAGTTGCATTACATCTTACATTGTTTTAATTTACAGTACTATATGGTACCCTAGTATCTAATATAACTGTTCAAAATCTTTACTGCAATAGCTCTGAGTTTATAGTACTAATTTAAACCCACTTGTTTGTTTACTAAAAACTTTTTTTCTTATCTGCAAATGTAGTTCTTAATTATCTTTTAACTCATAAACTTTTAAACATTTTTGAACTCACTCTATGTTCTTCAACCTCTCCTCAGTGTCTATGCTTTACTACAAATAGCTGATGGCTCAGATGACAACCTGTAACTGACTTTGAGACAAATGACAACAGTCAGTCTAAGCCACAAAATTATTTTTACTTAAATATAATCTTATCTTTCAAAGCCAAATTTTAATTTCTTCAAAATGTTACTTCTTTTCTCATTTTTATCTTATCTGTTTAATTTATTTTCAAACATCTTTTTATTTTATTAAGCAATTTTTGGAATTTTTTTTTCTATTTTTCTTTTCTCTTTTTCCTTTCCTAATTTGCATTTTTAGTTCTTAGTTTTCCTATTAATTTTTTTCTTTAAACTTATTTTCCTTACACATTTGATCATTAACTCTTCTATTGATTAATATTCATTAAAGTTTTCTCTTCTAATTTATTCTCTATCCAAAGGACTAACTTATCTATTTTTATTCATTCATATTTAGTAAATTTATTTCCTTATTAATATAATATTTATATCCATATGTAGTTATTACTATGGCTTAATTTTTTGAGCTTCTAGTTGCATTTTATATAATTTAACTCTTTTTGTTAAATCTTACTTTATTATTGGTATTTCCGTATTTCACTTATCTTATTATACTCCTTTATAATTGATCTATTTATTTAATAACTTTTATTATCTTTACTATTTAGCTTCTATCTGTCCTGTGAAGCTTTTTCTTAAAATAGAAAGAATCCTTACCCTCTCCTGAAGCAGACCTTCATTCCAAACTGTCGATATGTCAGGAATTTCAGTCCTCTCTCTGCCTAGTTCATACTTTAAAAACACTTCAAAAACACAGAGATTATTCAGAAAAATGTTTAACTAGTATATTTTTCTGCCTTTTTAGTCTGTCTTTCAAATGCAGTATAGGCTTAATCCTCCTTTGTATCACAATCTCTTCCCTAAACTGCATCATTCTCTATTCTTATTGTTCTTAAACTCACACAACATATGCAGTCTCACTTTTATATTATAATATAAAATGATAATTATTTTAACTCACTCTTACTTGCAAACATACTTCTAAACAATCATACTTATCACTCTCTCATTTCAATTCTTACACTGTGTAACCTGAACCTCACCCCTCTTCTAATCTCAAGAGCAAAGGTGGGGGCTTCTGCACACGAGCATGGACTATTTTTGCTTTTGGCCAACACAAATACAAAAACTTACAATTAAATAAATATACTACACTCTTCTTGAGTGTTTTGCTCATCTTGAGCAGCCTTGTTTCCCCTGCCTCCTGCATCACATTTCTTCATGTTCACAGAACGGGTACTTTCAAAGGACTTTCACTACACTCCTCTTGCCTCGAGCAGCCTCAGAGAGAGTCTTATGATGAGGCTTATGTCAAAAAGTTTGATAGATTGTAGCCCCGCCCCTAAGGCGGGACTTCCTGTTTAAGCCCCGCCCCTTTTATATAAACTTTATTTTTCTGGTAATTAGATTCTTATCAGTTTAATAAAATGAATAATTCAGGTAATTAGATTCTTATCAGTTTAATTAAATTAATAATTCCGGTAATTAGATTCTTATCAGTTCAATATAAAATATATTTCCGGTAATTAGATTCTTATCAGTTTAATATAAATTATAATTCCGGTTAATTAAAATATTAAAATAAAATAAATATTATACTATCATTAATTAGGTTTTAATTAAATGAAATAAATGATCTTAACACTTATTAAAACATATTTTAATTATTATATTAAATTATATTGTGAATATAAATATATTAATTTATAATTAATAAACTATAGTTTATGCATCATTGTCCAACATTTATCCCATGTGTTCATGCCACACATTGTTATGACCATACTGACTGCATGTGTGTGTGTGTCTCTGGCTGGGATGTGGGTGGGGTTGGTGACTGGGTGTGTGAGAGATGATAAGGAAAACTATTCCCTTAGACAACACCCCATCAACTGTTTGTTAAAGATGTTTATATCAGATATGGTATATATCTTATTGCATGTGGTGGGTATCTCCTACTAAATAGTATATGTTGTTAGGTGATTAGAAAGCGTGATGATATTGCATTCAACATGCATTCAACTGTGTGCGTATGTGTATGTGTGTTCATGTGCGTGTGCCTGCGTGCGTGCATGTGTGCGTGTGCCAGGGCTGGATTTGGCTGCGGGAATTCACGACACAGTATTTAATGAATCTGCTTTTATTTTTGTTCATTATTAGGTTATGTTGTTTTTCACATTATTACTACATTAGACTAATACATATTTTAATCCAGACAAAAGAGCATCGGTCATATAATGTTAATGTGTCTTTGTCACAACTATCAAATAAAAAATACGTTTACAATATTAATCCAGTAAATAACAAATCTTAATCTGTATTGACGACAATTTGTCACATTTTGTAAAGCAATTTAATCTAAAAATAATGTTCTAAACTGTTGGTTGAAAAACACATGTAAATTCAAGTTGTCTTTTGTGTTCAATGAAAAGTTTTATTATGAAAATTATTTTAAACTGAATGTTTTTCTTTTGACTAACATGTTTTCAATATATTTACAAACATGTCCTGTAATTTATAGCACACATTGTAATACAATTAATTTAAAAGCGTAATGATTTGCACACTGGTCATTACTGGTGTAGAAGTTTGGCAGGATAAGCAAAGCCTCTAAACATGCCGCGGGCAGACAGTTTCTTCCTGACTTAGTCAAATTCCCGACGTTACTTCAGCACCTCGGCGGATACGTCATGGAAAAAGCACAGCTGGGTCCCTTCGTGGCTGATGTTCTGTTTTTTCCGCACTGCGTTCAAGATCAACTCTTTGTTCACATAACGTAAAAAGCGCACCAAAATACTTTGTGGAGCGTGGTTTGCTCTCGGCACCAGGCCGAGAGACCTATGAGCTCTTTCAATTTCAAAGTTAGTGTCAGGAAAGTCCAGCCATTTCGGTAACATTCTTGTTAGGTATTGCGCGATAGAGTCAGATCCTTCAGCCTTTTCAGGGATGCCGACAATCCTCAAGTTTTTCCGCCTACCTCGATTCTCTAGATCATCTATTTTGGCTCAAAGTAAGGATAATTCCTTGTCCTGAGATGTGACTCTTCTTTCTTGCATTTGTATGCCATCCTCGGCGGTGGAGATTCTTGCTTCAGCCTCAAATAATTGTGATTCATTTGATGCCACTCTGCCAGTTAGGTTAGAAAGGGATTCTTGTATTGCAGTAACTGACGTGAAAATATTGTCCAGGCCGTTGTTGATTGCACTCAATCTGCCATCGATATTGCCCAGGCTGGCTCCCAACAAACGAATTTCAGTCAGCTTGGCGTCAGGTTGATCAGACGAGGCCTCCTCCGCCTTGGTCTGTTTCTTCCTTGCTCCTCTGAAGGGCTGAGAAGACGCAAAGAGTGGAAAATCTTTGATTCTTTGATCTTGGGCATTGATGTTTAATGCAAGAGCAACAAACTTTCGAGTTTATGTTGAATTAACTGAAAGATAAATATTAAAAAAAAGAAACTGGTACGGAGCTAACAGATTATGCGGCCATCTTCGACGAGGTCCCTCTCTAGGCTACATTATTTAAAGGAATAAAGAATAACAAATAACCTTTGGGTTAAGTGCTTTAAAACTAGTCCGCTATAGTATGCTTCAGCACCAAAACACGAGTTGCCGTGAGATTGTGTTGGTCTGTTAAATAGAATAATAATGTAGCCTAAATAAAATTAAAGTGAAATATTCACAGTTTCAGAGAAGCCTATTTGTGGTCACAGTTTGACACAGACAAGTTGACAAACCAGCGCTGATGCTGATCACCTCTGTGCTGCCTGGAGCCGCATCATAAACTAAACAAATAGGATATATATATGCTTGTATAAAAACATTTTTAAATAGCCTATGTAGCCTAATTTATGAATCAAACAAATCCAAACTTTTTCTTGATGTTTGCATAATAATAACTTTGCACCAAACCGAGGCTTTTTACAGCTTATAAAACATGTATGCAAATAAATGCAATATCATACGTAAACAACAAAACTGTTATATGCTATGCGGTAGCCTATACTTTACAAAAAGTCAAGATATGAACCTTAAAGGCTTATTATCAATGTCTTTCATCACACGCAGCACGCGCATGAACAGCGAGTAAGACTGTCATAGCCTAATCATAAGACATAATAGTTTAGTTTTCACATATAGTATTGCATTAATTTGCATATACGTTAAATAGTTTATATAGGCCTAAAATGAACGCATTGATTTGGAGTTATTATTTAAAACATAAACCTACGTTTTTAATGACGGATGTGGGTGTCACAAAATACTTTTTAACCAATGTTTTTTTTTTATTATTAGTTTTATTTAATGTGAACAACACACACAAATTTTTATGTATTTATTACACCACCTTATTGGAAAAAACTGTATCAATTACAGTGCTTCCTGCAGGTTTGAAATATACTTGCGATGGTAGCCGGATTGAAACACACCATTTACCCCCATTGCATAAATAGTTAATTATATGCGATAAACAAATCATAATTTCATTTTTTTTTATAATTGCATGCATTATGACACTTTTCTTTTTAATAGGTTAAAGTAAAGACTGACATGAAAAAGAAATGCTATTCAGGAGCAATGTGCACACTGACAGGTCAAATCTGCTTCTCTCTCTTTCAAGTTTAAAGCAAATTTAAATGCCAAAGGATTATATATATATATATATATGCCTGTAATATATTAACATAAATAAATTAATAAAATAATTAGCAAAGGGACTTCCGGTTATGGAGTGGTAGTGAGAAGACACAAGATAATGACCCTCCCATTATTTTGAATATAAATCCTTTTAACTCGCTTAAATCTTTGATACACTCTTGGCTATTAAACACGTAAAGGTTTAACAACCGGAATGGCACCAAAAAAGAGGAACAGAACACAAGAAAAGGTGTATAATGAGGACCAAGAAATATCGCCGGATTCTGATAACGCAGATGAGGTAAAAGAGACTGAGGAGGAGAATGACAGCGAACCCACGAAAATAACTGCGACAAACCCCAGCAACGCAGATGTTTAAGGCAAAAGAGAAATGGACAAACGAGTCGCAAATAAAATTGATGGCTTATGTCAGCAATCAAAGAGATAAATGAACGCGTAAAGGAGGCAGAGGAACACATTTCTGGAGCGGAAGATGAAATCGTTCAACTTAATGCGTGTGTAAATTCCGTCGAATCACAAGTTAAGAAATTGATGGACAAGGTTGATGACATGGAAAACAGAAACAGAGGGAACAACCTGAGGCTAGTGGGTTTGCCAGAACAAGAAGAAGAAGGAGATGCATGTGCGTTTTAGGAGGACTGGATTCCAAAAATACTGGAAATGGACTCGAATACAACGCTTGTCATAGAGCGAGCACATAGAGTCGGCCCACAACAAAATATGGAAGTTCGGAACACAAGACGGATTACACCACCAAGAACACTAATAATAAAGTTCCTAAACTTTAAGCAAAAAGAACAGGTGTTAAGAATGGCCAGGTCCAAGGGGGTGATTTCATACAAGGAACACATACTCCGGTTTCATCCAGATGTTTCGGCTGAAGTTCACAAGAAACAAAGAGCGTATGATTGAGTAAGACAGAAGCTGCGAGAGAGAGGAATCGGTAAACACAGGATCATATATCCTGTCTGTCTACTTCTTACTCATCAGGAGAAATCAAGGGTGTTTGACACACCGGAGGGAGTCGAACGCTTCATAGAAGAATTAGAAGCAGAGTAAAGCTGGGCTCATTCCAGGTGGATAATAAATGGCAGATGTAAAATAATTCCGATCATCCGCGGAAGGTTATCCTCGTTTTGCTATAAAGACTCTGTAGTGACTAGAAGAATTTGTAAAATAATAAATAACAATAGTCAGGTGTTGTTCTCTGCAAATGTGGAAAATAATAAAAATAACATAATAAAAAATAATGTTACAACTAGGGTTGTTTGTGACAACTATAGACAAAAGTACCTGATAGTTCCTCATGGGTGTGTGGACCAATCAGCGCCAAATACGGAGAATAAGGGGTGGGGGGATACACGCAGTAGCATGGACGCTACTGGGGAAATCGGATTTAATGTTGAAAGTTCTTTTGTAAAAGGAGTGTTGTTCAAGACTGTTTATATTTTCTTTATTTTTTGCTTCTCAGTATTTAAGGTTGTTGAGGTTGTAAAAGGTAAAATACCCATGAATAAGAAATGTAACAAATAATGGGGGAGACAGGGAATGTGAAATTTGTAACTTGGAATTGTAGAGGATTGGGTAATATAAAAAAAATAAAGCAGGTCATGGATAGGATCAAATATTTACAGGCACACATAGTATTTCTTCAAGAAACGCACATGGTAAAAAGTGAGACAATTAAGATTCATAGGAGATGGCAGGGGCAAGCATTTGAGGCTTGTCACACTTCTTATGCAAGAGGAGTAATGACTTTAATTCATAAATCAATTCCAATTCATGTTCAGAAAATAATTAGGGATATACTAGGAATATATATTGTCTTACAATGTACACTTTTTTCAGAAAAGTTCAATTTAATTAACATTTATGGTTCAAATGATGACAATCCTAATTTTTTTTTAATGATTTGTTTTTGTTAATTGCTACTCTGCCTGGATACTATCTTATTGCAGGGGATATGAATTGTGTACTGGATCCTGCTAAAGATTGTTTAACAGGAATTGATAAAACACATACTAAAGCTAGGAAGGTGATACAGGAATTTATGAAAGATCTAAATTTACTAGATGTTTGGAGGGATCTTAATCCTGCAACAATATCATATTCCTGTTATTCAGGTATGTGTCATACATACTCACATATTGATTACTACCTAATTTCAGCACAATTGCTTAATAACATAATAGATTGTAGTTATCATAGCATAGTCATATCTGACCATGCAGCAGTAACTTTATTATACAAAACTAAAAAAATTATAAAAAATCCCAATAAATGGCGTTTTCAGATAGGATGGCTACACGATTCAGAGTTTGTAGAATATGTTGGCAAACAAATTGATTTGTATTTTGAAATTAATAAGTCTGAAACATCTGCTTGCATTAGATGGGAAGCATTCAAAGCTTTTATTAGAGGACAAATAATTGGGTTTTGCAGCTAGAAACTAAAACTAGAAACTAAAACTTTTCATAAAACCATAGATACAGCAGAAGCAAAAGAGAAGCTTTTTCTACTCAGAGCTCGATATAATGAAGTGTCAACAGATAGGGCAGCTTCAAAAGTTTTAAGGTTGAAACAAAAAGTCTATGAATATAGAGATAAAACAGGACGATTATTAGCTTGGCAAATTCGACAACAACAAACAGAATGTACAATTACAACAATTGAGAGTTTAACTGGAAATATAGTTGACCCAGAGGAGTTCAATAAATCATTTAGAACTTATTATGAAAAGCTGTATAGTTCAGAGTGCTCACTAAATGTAGATATCCAGGTGCAATTTTTAGATAATCTAAATATACCTCAGATATCAATTATAGAAAAGAAAAAAATAGATTAAGACTTCACATTGCAAGAAATTGGAGAAGCAATTGACTCTATGAAATCAGGAAAAGCTGCAGGCCCAGATGGGCTTCATATAGAAATTTATAAGATGTTTAAAGAAAAGTTGCTATCTCCTTTTATGGAAATGATAATAGAGGCGTATCATCAAGAGCTTCTGCCTACATCAATGAGAGGAGCTTTAATTACATTATTACCGAAACCAGGGAAAACAAACACAAAATGTGAAAATATGCGCCCAATTAGTTTATTAAATTCAGACACAAAAATATTAAGTAACATTTTAGCTAAAAGGTTAGAAGGTACATTACCAAATTTAATAGGAGAGGATCAAAATGGTTTTATAAAGCATAGGCAAGGATTTCACAATGTTCGAAGAGTCCTAAATATACTTCAACAGAGGGGAGAACAAGATACTGCTCTATTATTATTGGACGCCAAAAAGGCCTTCGATCAGGTTGAATGGTCCTATTTGTTTGATGTGATGGATAGATTTGGGTTTGGTGAAAAATACTGTAGGTGGGTTAAACTTTTTTATAATAGTTCTACGGCAGAAGTGTTAACAAACACGCCAACGCCATCATCAAATTTGCAGATGACACCACAGTGATTGGTCTAATCAGCAACAATGATGAGACTGCCTACAGGGAGGAGATACAGCATCTGGCCACGTGGTGCACCAACAATAATCTGCTCCTTAACACCGACAAGACCAAGGAGCTCATTGTGGACTTCAGGAAGGGACAAACAGGCTCACATGATCCCATCTACATCAATGGGATGGCCGTCGAGCCTGTATCATCCTTCAAGTTCCTGGGGACCCACATCTCCAAGAACCTTTCCTGGACCACCAACACCTCCAGCCTGGTCAAGAAGGCTCACCAGCGCCTATTTTTCTTAAGGCAACTTAAGAAGAACCAGCTGTCATCAGCCGTCTTGGTGAACTTCTACCGCTGCACAATAGAAAGCATCCTGACGAACTGTGTCACAGTCTGGTATGGAAGCTGCTCTGTTGCGGAGTGTAAGGCACTGCAGCGGGTGGTGAAAACTGCCCAACGCATCACAGGGACCACACTGCCAGCCATAGAGGACATCCAGAGGAAACACTGTCTGCGTCGAGCACGCAGTATTCTTAAAGATTCCTCTCACCCTGCTCACAGACTGTTTTCTCTCCTGCCTTCTGGCAGGCGCTTCAGGCTCCCCCGGACAAAAACCAGCAGACTAAAGAACAGCTTCTTCCCCAGAGCTCTCTCCCTTTTGAACTCTGCTCCCCACTGACTTTTTGCTCCCCACTGACTTTTTGCCCCCCTAATACACACCCCACTCTCCTCTCCTCATAACTCAGACTCATCAGAATCACTGCACTACTTAACATTTGCACATTTAAAAATTGCACATATTCATTGCACTGATTCATTTATTTGAACTGTACATACCTACTGCACATGTACATTTGTAAATTATGTACACACACACTGTACATATACATTTGTAATTATGTTTATCTATCTGCACACTTC
>CAIGQZ010032939.1:1001-28453 GCA_903798205.1 Danio tinwini
GAGAGAGAGAGAGAGAGAGAGAGAGAGAGAGAGAGAGAGAGAGAGATGCGCGCGAGAGAGAGAGCAAGTGTGCGCGCGAGAGAGGGAGAGACTAGCAAAGAAAATAATAAGAATAATAATAACGCAACACAGGAATGTAACATGCAGTTTTAAACATGTTTAAACAAGTTTCAAGGGAAAAGCTAGTGATTTTGAATGTGTTCATTTTTGGTCTTCTGATGCAGTATTCTTGCTTCTGGGGCTAAGATATGGTGTTTCCAGGCCAAAAACAGAAAGTGATTTAAACAGCCTAAAACCATCAAATGTATCCTTCTTTTCGTTTTAAACAACATTACATGCAGTATTAAACGTGTTTAAACAACATTCAAGGGAAAAGCAAGTGATTTGGAAAGTGTTCATTTTTGGACTTCTGAAGCAGGATTATTGCTTTTAGAGCTGAGATATGTTTCCAGGCCAAAAACAGAAAGTGATAAAAACAGCTTAAAACCATCAAATGCTGTTCTTTTTGTTTAAAACAACATTACTTGCAGTATTAAACATTTTTAAATAACTTTTAAGGGAAAAGCAAGTGATTTAGAAAGTGTTCATTTTTGGCCTTCTGCAGCAGGGTTCTTGCTTTTGGGGCTGAGATATGATGTTTCCAGGCCAAAATCAGAAAGTGATAAAAACAGCTTAAAACCATCAAATGCATCAATCTTTTTGTTTTAAACAACATTACATGCAGTATTAAACATGTTTAAACAACTTTCAAGGGAAAAGCAAGTGATTTTGAAAGTGTTCATTTTTGGTCTTCTGATGCAGTATTCTTGCTTTTGGGGCTGAGATATGATGTTTCCAGGCCAAAAACAGAAAGTGATAAAAACAGCTTAAAACCATCAAATGCATCATTCTTTTTGTTTTTAAACAACATTACTTGCAGAATTAAAGGGCACCTATGGTGAAAAATCTCCTTTTCAAGCTGTTTGGACAGACATATGTGTATGTATGGTGTATAGACCGTCATATTGGGGTAATACAAACACACCCAGTACTTTTTTTTCAATTTAACAACATAAAAACGATGGACCAATTGGAGCCGTTTTGAGATCGACCGCAACTTGACGTAGGAGTGCGGTCCCCCCGCCCACCGAATTGATTGACAGCTGCGTATTAACATGTCTCCGTAGTAACTGTATAATCATATCAACCAGACACAGGACCAGGACGTGTGCACACTAAGCAACCGTAAATAAAAGGTCTGTTCAGTTTGCTAGGATCATTAATCATCATCAAATGTGATCAAGAGTGAGTTTTACAAGTTTAAAATGTTTTAAAACAGTGCATGTGTGTAATGAATTACAGCGATTTACTTCAACACAGCCGCGTGTCAGAACAATTATAAAAGACGCTTCAATCCCGGTTTGTAGACGTTAAATCAGGTTTATTTTGTACATTAACATAACAGACATCCATACAGCATTGGAGATTAACCTGCATCCTATCACATTTGCGTGCAAAAACAGTGCAAAGCTAAACGCGGGCTGTCTGTGTGTGCCTGTCAGTGCTGTGTGTGTGTGTGTGCGTAAACTTTGTAACTACATTGTGTGTGACTCAGCCTTACAACTCCACAACATGCATCACATACTTATTGGTAAGATTCTTATTGTAGTTTCTCCTCACAAACGTTATGTGAGATCTTATTCCTTCATATTTGTCTGTTGTCTGACGCAGCCGAGGGAGCCGCTGCCAGGCACGTGGAAATGGTGGGTGTAAAGGACTAGCCTTAAAGGCGCAGTACACAAAAACCGCTAACTGATGCTAAATGCTACAAAAGAGAAACCTATGACAGGTATAATAAAAAATCTGATGGGTGTTTTGAGATATAACTTTACAGACACATTCTGGAGACACAAAAGATTTATATTAAATCTGGAAAAAGTGGTAACCTAGGTGCCCTTTAAACATGTTTAAATACCTTTTAAGGGAAAAGAAAGTAATATAGAAAGTGTTCATTTTTGGCCTTCTAAAGCAGGATTCTTGCTTTTAGGTCTGAGATATGATGTTTCTAGGCCAAAACTAGAAAGTGATAAAAACAGCTTAAAACCATCAAATGCATCATTCTTTTTGTTTTAAACAACATTACTTGCAGAATTAAACATGTTTAAACAACTTTCAAGGGAAAAGCACGTGATTTAGAAAGTGTTAATTTTTGGCCTTCTGCAGCAGGATTCTTGCTTTTGGGGCTGAGATATGATGTTTCCAGGCCATAAACAGAAAGTGATAAAAACAGCTTAAAACCGTCAAATGCATCATTCTTTTTGTTTTAGACAACATTACATGCAATATTAAACATGTTTAAACAACTTTCAAGGGAAAAGCAAGTGATTTAGAAAGTGTTAATTTTTAGCCTTCTGAAGCAGGATTCTTGCTTTTAGAGCTGAGAAATGTTGTTTCCAGACAAAAAACAGAAAGTGATAAAAACAGCTTAAAACCAACAAATGCATAATTTTTTTGTTTTAAAAAACTTTACTTGCAGTATTAAACATGTTTAAATAACTTTCAAGGGAAAAGCAAGTGAGGTTTGCCAGACAAGAGAGAGCGTGAGCGCACCTGCATCACCTGAGGCGCGGTCTTCCAATGAGTTCCCTGGCCCTTACTTATCCCACATCAACAGAGGATTTACGGATTTAGATATATTTTAGCTTATTAGGCTTTGTACGGACATCCCATCTGTAACTTATTCAATGGACCCTTGCCAAGTTGTCTGCGGACATCCCACCTTTAGCTTATTAGGCTTTGTATGGACATCCCATCTGTAACTAATTCAATGGACCCTTGGTAAGCTGTCTGCAAACATCCCACCTTTAGCTTATTAGGCTTTGTATGGACATCCCATCTGTAACTTATTCAATGGACCCTTGCTAAGCTGTCTGCAGACATCCCACCTTTAGCTTATTAGACTTTGTATGGACATCCCATCTGTAGCTTATTCAAAGTCTAATGAGCTAAAGGTGAAATGTCCGCAGACAGCTTACCAAGGGTCCATTGAATAAGTTACAGATGGGATGTCCTTAGAAAGCCTAATAAGCTAAAGGTGCGATGTCCACAGACAGCCTATTTGGGCTCAATTAAATAAGCTACAGGTGGGATGTCCGCAGACAGCTTAATAAGCTACAGGTGGGTTGTTCGCGGACAGCCTAGGTCCATTGAATATACCACAAGGGCGATGCCCAGAGGCAGCCTAGCTAGGGTCCAATGAATAAGCTACAGGTGGGATGTCTGCAGACAGCCTAACAAGCCACAGGTGGAACGTCCTCAGACAGCTGAACAAGCTGCTGGTGAGACGTCCTCAGACAGCATGAACAAGCTGCAGGTGGGACCTCCTCAGACAGCTTATTTAAGGCACGTTTGCGGCCACATAGGTGTCCAGAGGGGACGGACGGCTGTTTGTCGACACTTAAGGCATCAGGAGGGACAATCGGGTCGTTTTCTCGGCCACTCAGGCGTTCAGAGGGATGGACAGGCTGTTCGTGGCCACGTAGGTGTTCAGGGGGACAGATAGGCTTTTCGTGGCCATGTAGGTGTTCAGGGGGACATATAGGCTTTTTGTGGCTACATAGGTGTTTAGAGGGACGGTTAGGTGGTCCCCGGCCGCTCAGGTGTTCAGGGGGATGGGTAGGCCGTTCGTGGCCATGTAGGTGCTCAGGGGGACAGATAGGCTTTTAGTGGGAGGTGGGCGGGGGGATTGCAACAGAGCGGGCCAAAAAAAGGGGTCCACTTCGATGGCGTTCCCACGGCGGAGCTGGGGGGATGCAGTCGCCTTGGAACGCTCCCGCAGGCCCTCCCCTAAGGCCCAGCTTGGTTGACGGTGCCATGAAAAATCATCTAGGGGGCGCCGCGCAGCATCCATGGACAGCCTGCCACCGACCACCAATTAGGCTCTGCGTGGGCCTAAAGTGGTGACCTAATATGGGTTTAAACATGTTTATGACTGCATGTAATGTTTAAAACAAAATGAATGATGCATTTCATGGTTTTAAGCAGTTTTTATCACTCTCTGTTTTTGGCCTGGAGACATCATATCTCAACCCCAGAAGTAAGAATCCTGCATCAGATCTTAAAATATAAACACTTTCAAAATCACTTGCTTTCCCCTTGAAATTAGTTTGAACATGTTTAAAACTGCATGTAACGTTGTTTAAAACAAAAAGAATGTTGCATTACATGGGTTTAAGCGGTTTTTAATCACTCTCTGTTTTTGGCATGGAAACATTATAACTCAGCCCCAGAAGCAAGTATCCTGCATCAGAACTCGAAATATGAACACTTTCAAAATCACTTGCTTTCCCCTTGAAACGTGTTTAAACATGTTTAAAACTGCATGTAATGTTGTTTAAAACAGAAAGAATGATACATTTCATGGTTTTAAGCAGTTTTTATCACTCTCTGTTTTTGGCCTGGAAACATCTTATTTCAGCCCCAGGAGCAAGAGTATTGCATGAGAACTCAAAGAATGAACAGTCAAAATCACTTGCTTTTCCCTTGAAACTGGTTTAAACATGTTTAAAACTGCAAAGAAAGATTACATGGTTTTAAGCAGATTTTATCACTTTCTGTTTTTGGCCTGGAAACATCATATCTCAGCCTCAGGAGCAAGAATCCTTGTATGAAAGCTAAAAAAATAAAAACTTTCAAAATCACTTGCTTTTCCCTTGAAACTTGTTTAAACATATTTGTAACTTCATTTAATGTTGTATAAAACAAAAAGAATGTTGAATTTCATGGTTTTAAGCAGTTTTTATTACTTTCTGTTTTTGGCCTAATCATTTTTTAGCGGAAGAGACTTTCACCTCAAGTGCTAAGGGGCAATCATTATGGCGAAGGAACATAGCATTTCCGTTCCCTCCCTCGGAGAACGAGGGTTACCTTTGTAACCGGAGCATTTCCTTTTGGGAGGGGAACTTCAATGCTATGTGGAAAAACTTCCACTATGGGGAAATGTATGGAAAACACCATAATGATTGAACCTTACCTTCGCCCCCGATGAGAGGTTTGCCAGGCAAGAGAGAGCATGAGCGCACCTGCATCACCAGAGGTGTGGTCTTCCAATGTGTTCCCTGGCTCTTACTTATCCCACATCAACAGAGGATTTACGGATTTAGATATATTTTTTGGGGGTCGCAAATGTGTCCAGATATTTTCTTGGATTTTAATACAACAGTACATTGGGAGTGTGCAGTCCCGAAGGGAGGATGCTGCGGAGGCCACCTGCTTCCCAAGTGGGAAGACCTGGTGGCAACAGAGCATATGGACTAGCCCTGAGAAGGGGGAGTACGCATATGAATATAAGATGGTTAGAGGTGAGGGAAGACACTTCAAGACACCAAGGCAGTATAAGCATATGGTATCGCCTAGTGGGGATTGCACATAGCGGGCACTTATATCCAAAATGCAGACTGACCAGCGGGCGTACCAACAATGTAACGGGCCAGCGCCTGACTCCTCCGCTGAGTCAGATGCTGGGCGCCTCGGAGGAATTATTTCCGTGTTAGAGCAAATGGCGCAGCAAGCGTTTTACAACACCTAACCGAATTTCTCATTCACCGCGTGATTAATAAATAAACCTCAAGATTAATAAATCACGCAATAGGTGTCGCCCAGCCCGCAGCTCTACAATGTCTGTTAAAGAGGTGCTGCGTGCTAACGCCCAAAAGGATACGCGCTTTGAGGAGCGCGCTCTCACTCTTGGGAGACACAGCTTGCCCTGGCTCAGATGAGCAAGGGAGATGGCTTCACTGTTCAGTGGGTATGTTCCAACCTCTATTTGGATACGGCACTTCCCTTTTGCCATTCACCATAACAGAAAAAGAGCTGAATACCTTCCGTATAATACAGAAAGCGCGAAGGACACAGCAAATAAAGGGGCTGGGTCTGCCTCCTCCGTGTGCAACGCTTACAGGTTCACTACGTAGCTGAAGGAACACTGTACGAACCTAGGGCACCTAGGTGGGCCGGCGTTTCAAGTAAATGTGAAAGTGGGCTGGCCCAAAACGCTGGCATATTTCGCTGACCAAAAATGCCTCCAGATACCCACCCATTTGGCCGATGCAAACGCAACCAGCAGAGCTGTCTACCTGGACAGAAATCTTAAAGATACTAAGTCTTTAGGGCGTGGGCACCTGAGTGATGGTGTTAACCACCTAATCGGTAGGTCACCTAAGTCCTCCAAGCTCCATCTATGAACCATACGTGAGGCATAGATCTAGGCGCGGGTGCCAAACGGTGCCTGTCCCCTGCTTCCATCACGAGGAGAGAGTTGAAAGCAGATCCGATTGGGCCAGAAAGGCGCAATACGAGAGCTGTTTCTTGACCTCCCTGATTTTACACAGAATTTCTGCGAGTAGGCTCACTGGAGAAATGCGTATTACGCACGCCCCGGGGCCAGCTGTGTAGCCAGTGGACTTTGCAGGTCCAGCCCATAACAACTGGACAGTCGGGGCTAAGTCTCCATTTTACCAGGCAAAACTGCTGTGAGAGCGCATGTGCTGCACGGTTGAGCTCAGTGGGGAAAAGTGGAATGTAGCTATTGCGCCGCGTAGGACTCCGGGGGAGCAGATGGAGAGTGAGCTGAGACATGCGGCGAGAGCCGATACCCCCCATATGGTTGATATATGCCACCGCGGCCATGCCGTCCGTCCTGACCAGCACGTGTTGTCACTCCAGCACCGGTAAAAAAAGGCAGAGAGCGAGGAACACTGCCAACAGCTCTAGGCGATTGATATGCCAATGCAACTGGGTTTTTTCAGCTGCATGCCCGCAACACACCGCCCCCCAACCAGTTCTGGAAGCATCTGTCAAAATTACAATATGTCTGGACACCTGTCCTAGAGGCACTCAGGCCTGTAGGAATGAGGGGTCATTCCAGGGGCTCAGGGCGCAGCAACACAGCACAGTGACAGTCACTCGACTGTTTGTTGTCAAACTCTCTCAGACAGTTCAGCATTAGCTGAGCGCGCTCTCCAGAGAGGCGCGCTGTCATGGTGACCGAGTCCAGCTCCAACCCGAAAAAAGAGATCCTCTGTACGGAGGCGAGTTTGCTCTTTTATCGGTTGACCTGAAACCCCAATAGGTGGAGGTGCTGGAGCACCTTGTCCCTGTGCATTGTCAACTGCTCCCGCGAGTTGGCTAAAATCAGGCAGTCGCCGAGATAATTGAGTATGCGAATGCCCGCGAGACGAAGGGGCGCTAGGGCACCCTCCGCGAGCTTGGTGAAGACCCGCGGAGTCAGAGAGAGCCTGAAGGGGAGGACTTGTACTGCCAGGCTCGCTTGACGCAGACCGCAGAAAACTGACGGTGACATGGAGTATAGAGACATGAAGTACGCATCCTTCAGGTCTATTGCTGCAGGCCAATCCCGAGGACGAACGAGGATGCGTTCCTGCATAAGCATTTTGAACGGCAGCTTGTGCAGACAGTGGTTCAAAATGCACAGATCTAGGATTGGCTGTAACCCACCACTGTTCAGGGTACGATGAAGTACAGGCTGTAAACGCGCTATCCATCTCGGCTATAGGGATCGGTTAGATTGCATCCTTCGCCAGGAGGACAGCAATCTTCTCTCACAAGGCAGGGGTGGGCACAGGGCTGACCCTGGTGACATACACCCCCGTGAACTTGGGAGGCCGTATCTTGCGTGTGAGCCACCGCAAAGGGCTGGCCCATGCTAACCAGGCAGGCAGAGCCCTCGCTAATGACTGCATCGCTACAATCACTGACGTACCAGCAGTGGGGCAGCGCGGAGTGGGAGTGCTGATCCGGAGAGCGCTAGGGTCCCGCGGAAGAGCTGGAGGTGAGAGATTCACTCACCTTGCACCCAGACTCTGGAGGGGAGGGCTGGAGGTGTGAGAGAAAGGAGGCCGTGCTCCAAGACCTCGTGAGCCAGTGGCGAAGTGTGCCGATCCTGCGAGCTGGAAGGCTTTTCATCGCATCCCAGACTGGCAGTATTCGGGCTGTCACGGGAAAGGAAAAAATGCTCTCTCTGAGGAGCCCGGCCACCCACCAGGGAGAGAGCAGGTTTCCTCTTCTCCGAATGGCTTAAGTCCTCTTCTCCGAATCGGACTTAACGGCACCCTGGGATGAGGAGAGCTGGTTGCCTGTGAGGTGCTCTGTGCTGCACTCGTAGACGGGCGCTCTCTGCGACAAGCAGTGGATGTGGATGGTTCGGCAGGGGGGAGCAGTCTTACATCCCCGCTGATGGATGGCCCATCGTATCCGACTGCCCCGCCGTGAATTCCTGGGTGACTCCACCAACAGTGTTGCCGAACAGGCTAGACTGGTATATGGGGGAGTCAAGAAAGTGAACTTTGTAGACTCAGGTTTTTGCCAGGTTTGTAACAAGCCTAGGTCAGAACCACCCTCGTGCAGCTGGGCGAGCGTGCGCGCATAGACCATAGCGTGCGGGGTGGAAGCAGCCTGCCCGTGGCTGTGTGGGCTCTGGCTCGGAGAGAGGCAGAAGACCGACATGCCTTGGACGGGAGATGAGACTGACACCAGCAGAATGAGGCACCACACGGGCCAGTGATGATGCAGATCGGGCAGAGAAAGGTGCCCTCCAAGACTGCGTGAGCCCACTGTGCACTTCCAGGAAGAAAGGGATGGAAGGCTAGAAGTTCTTGCCTTTTTAGTCCTCCACATACACCCATCTAGTCGGTCCGGCTGCAGAAAGCACGGCTATCATGTCTGTTCCTAGATCCGCTGCCGCGCTCGCTCCCGAGGGGAGGGAGCGGAGGGAGGGGATCCTTCATCAGACCATGACAGCCCATCCTCCGATGCAGCGGTTGACATCTGAGCCGCGGTGTCATCAAGTGAGAGGGTGGCCACCTGAGGATAGATCGCTTCTCTCACTCGAAGCTTGGATAGAGCGCATGGAGGAGCGAGAGGTTTGCAAGCCCAAGGACGGCAGATTTACTCTGCACTGTAACCCTCAGATCTGCCCGAGTGCCCACCGCAGAGCGGGGGACAACTTGGGTGGGTGGCTCTTTTGCACGAGCGAACAGCGATCTTAACTGCGCAACAGACATGCCACCACAGTGATGGCATGCACTGCCCGCAAGCACCACATTAACATGCTGGAGCCCCAGACATGAAACGCAGTGCTCGTGCCCATCATCCAAGGACATGAAACCACCACATCCAGAAACGCACAGTCAGAGCGACGTCTTGAAAAAGATGCGCTGCAAGACCGTGTTGCTCTTTTAGGAAATTTGCAATAATACTTACCGATCTGGAGGACCGGACCCAAAGGACGCCAGGCAAGGGAGAAACCCAGCTCGACCATCTGCCACTGTGTGGCACACACTCTGGACCGGGAGATCGCTCTTGTTTACTCTCTGTCTGAAACTCAGCTGGAGGAACCTTCATCGACTGTCTCAGAAGGCTGTTGAAGTCTCTGAAGTGAAAATGAAGCTTTGGCTTTGCTTGCACTGTGCTCTTATAGCCAAATTAATTGCAACGAGCATCAGGTGCGCAAGCTGAAGCTGCCAACTCATTGGCATTTCATTGGCCCGTTTACATACTCTTTCAGATTATTGGCTTTCTAAATAAAATCCCCATAGTGGAAGTTTTCCCACATAGCATTGAAGTTCCCCTCCCGTAGGGAAACATCATATTTCAGCCCCAGGAGCAAGAATTCTGCATTAGAGCTCAAAAAATGAACACTTTTAAAATCACTTGCTTTTCCCTTGACACTTGTTTAAACATGTTATTTAAAACAAAAAAGAATGATGAATTTTATGGTTGTAGGCAGTTTTTATTACTTTCTGTTTTTGGCCTAAAAACATCATATCTCATCTCTAGGAGCAAGAATCCTGCATGAGTACTCAAAAAATAAACACTTTCAAAATCAATTGCTTTCCCCTTGAAACTTGGTTAAAGATGTTTAAAACGGCATATAATGTTATTTAAAACAAAAAGAATGATGAATTTCATGGTTTTAAGCTGTTTTTATCACTTTCTGTTTATGACCTGTATACTCTAAAAACACTGGGTTGTTTTTTTAACCCAAATGCTGGGTTGAGACCGCTAAGTCACAAAATTGGGTTGATTTAACCCAATTTGGGTTGAAAGTTTTTTTTTTTAAACCTAACGACTACACGTCCACCGCGCTTCGCCTCACGGCTGACCCGTTGCTCCTCCTTGCGGCCGGACCTGTTGCTTCGCCTCATGTCCGGACCTGCTGCTTTGCCTTGCGGCCGGACCTGTTGCTTCGCCTTGTGGCCGGACCTGCTGCTTTGCCTTGCGGCCGGACCTGTTGCTTCGCCTTGCGGCCGGACCTGCTGCTTTGCCTTGCGGCCGGACCTGTTGCTTCGCCTCGCGGCCGGACCTGCTGCTTTGCCTTGCGGCCGGACCTGTTGCTTTATGGATGGGAAAGCAAGCGGGACATCGGAAGGAGCTTGGAAAGAATAAGGTAATTTCCTTCATTTTTAATATAATTTTTGTATACGCAAAGTCGCTTTATTCTAGAGTCTTTGGTATCGACTTTGTTCGATTTTATAAGCCCCACACCAAGGATAATTAGGATCATTTAGGAGATTTTTGGTGTAATAAAATGCCTTTTGAATGTCACAGATTTTTCTGCGTGGATTAGGTAATGGCAGCATGTCCTGTGATTTGTAATCTTAAACTGTAAAACAGTTTAGTAGTATTTTTACTCCTGTACTTCTTAAATTTGTTCATTGATTTTTGTAACTATACTTTGATGCATAAGAGTGTTAAGCTTCTCTAAGCTTATGTTAAGATTCAGCTTCTCTAATATGTTTTTTTTTTTGGGGGTCAGAGCATACTTAATAAATTTCCTGCTTTGCTTGTACATGTTGCTTAGCTGTATATTGAATAGCAAATGTTAATAGTTTACTGTGATCATTTTACATTCTAGACATGATTTGAGTTAACCGTTATCTTTAATTAATCCTGTACGTATGGTTAGTTTGATGCAGACAGGAATGTCTCAGCTAAGGCTAAATCTAACCTATTCATCTTTGACTGCCAAAAAGAAAAAAGTTTGACCACCATTTTATGTGACACCCTGCATAATTATGATCATTTAGGAGTATTTTTGTGATAAAGTGACTTTTGGCTGACATTATCTTTTTAACTTAATTTTGCTAAAATGATCCTATGTGTTATTTGTTTTCCAGATGGATGAATATCTGCAAACCAAACAAAAAAAATTAAATATTTAAGAGTTAATTGCCACATTTGAAGGTATGTAGTAATATTTTAATTGGTTCATTGTAATCATTAGGGCTGCTCTTGTCTAAAGATTTTTCTGGTTGACTTGTGATGTTCATTTGAAGCATTAGTTGAATAATTACACATTTATCAATAAACCATCTAAATTTTAATAATTACTAATAATTGCATAATGCTTTTCTTACATTTTTTTTTATTAATAATGAAAATGTTTTTTTTTTTTTATTAGAGCGGCATGGGGGTGCAGTGGTTAGTGCTGTCGTCTCACAGCAAGTAGGTCGCTGGTTCGAGCCTCGGCTGGGTCAGTTGGTGTTTCTGTGTGGAGTTTGCATGTTCTCCCCGTGTTGGCGTGGGTTTCCTTTGGGTGCTCCGGTTTCCCCCACAGTCCAAAGACATGCGGTGTTGGTGAATTGGGTAAGCTAAATTGTCCGTAGTGTGTGTGTGTGTGTGTGTGTGTGTGTGAGTGAATGAGTGTATGGGTGTTGCCCAGTGATGGGTTGCAGCTAGAAGGGCATCTGCTGCATAAAACATATAAGTTGGCAGTTCATTGCGCTGGGCTGACCGCTGATTAATAAAAGAACTAAGCCGAAAGGAAAATTAATGAATGAATGTTTGTTATTAGGAAATAAAAATGAAAACTTTAATTTTGCATCTGTTTAAAAGAAACTTAAAAAAAATCAAGTAAATATAATTTCTTTATTGACAAATAAATTTCAGTAAGTAGGGAGTGATTTGCTCACAGCTATGGCTTATATTTCTCAAATTTTTGTGATAAGATGCTTTATATTGATAGTGAATGCAACAAATATATATATGGCCTGTAAGTTTAACATGAATTGAGAAAGCACTGGGTACCAGTTATGAATTATTTTCATTAAAGGAGAAGTCACTCACCCCCTTGTCACCCAAGATATTCATGTCTTTCTTTGTTCAGTCATAAAGAAATTGTTTGTTTTGAGGTTTTTTTTAGGGAAACATTTCAGCATTTTTCTCCATCTCCATGGACTGAGATGGTGCCTCAATTTTGAACTTTCAAAAGAAAATTAAATGCGGCTTCAAACTATCCCAAATGTGATTGCAAACAATCCCAGCTGATTAAGAAGGGTCCTATCTATTTTTATTAAGAACATACAATTAAAATACTTAATAATTTCAAATGCTCATTTTGCCTTATTCTTCCTGAACTCTGTGTAAAATACTGTCAGAGTGTTCAGTACCCAAACTTTCTTGAGCTAGAATACACACAGTTCAGACAAGGCAGAGCAAGACAAGATGAATGTTTGACATTGAAAAGTATTTAAATTGTATTTTTAATGAAGAAAGAAAAGAAGATTGTTGTGCTATATATGACCCTTCTTTCACGTCTGAGATTGTTTACAATTGCATTTGTGATCGTTTGAAGCAGAATTTAAACTGCATTTAGGAAGTTTAAACTCGGGGCAGCATATCAGTCCATTATATAAATAAAAAATGCTGCAATGTTTTTATAAAGAAAACATAATTTCTTTATGAATGAAGAAAGAAAGTCATGAACATCCTGGGGGGGAGAAGTGTACATAATCTGTAAGTTGTTATTTTGGAAGTGGATTTCTCTTTTAAGGTTGGGACACATTAAGCTGACACTATTTTAAAAAAATTCCTAAGGCAACCCTGTTCTTGCATTAAGTCATCTGAATCAGGGCCAAGAAGTTGCAGCATAGTGCCATGGGTCAGTGGTTAACTAATGCCAAAACTGGCTGATAGCTTGGTGTGTTATGGTCTTAATTGCTCCTACAGATATTTTAGGTGTTCTAAAGTTAACTTGAAATATATTTAACTTGTACACTTTTGAGTTCTTAATGAATTTTATTTATTTATTTTTTTCAGATTGGGACTAATATAGCTGAGTATCTTCATCCATTGAATTCAAGAGTCCATAGAATTTTCTTATGTTGTCATGCTTGGAGACCACCACTGCTTTCAAGCCTTTGCTATAATAAATGGCACAGCACGTGAGCAAAGTACATTTTTTGCTGCAATGGATGTTTGCTTTAAAGCATTCTGCATCTTTGGTGTGAACTACCCCAAGCAGTGTTCCCTGGTTTAGCAGTTTCTACAGACTGTGGTGTATGGAGTTCCTGGGCAGGGGACACTGGCAGTAAGAGTTCTGTGAGCATTTATTTTTGCTGACAAACAGTAATTATTAACATTGTGACCTCACTGATTCCTTGGATTCTGTGTACTTCAACTTGTACACCTTTACTCCTAAATACAGTTGAAGTCAAAATTATTAGCCCCCCTGAATTATTAGCCTCGTGTTTGTTTTTTTTCCCAATTTCTGTTTAATGGAGAGAAGATTTTTTTAACACGTTTCAAATAATATTAGTTTTAATAACTAATTTCTAATAACTGATTTATTTTATCTTTGCCTTGATGACAGTAAATAATATATGGCTAGATATTTTTAAGACACTTCTATACAGCTTAAAGTGACATTTAAAGGCTTAACTAGGTTAATTAGGTTAACTAGGCAGGTTAGGGTAATTAAGTTATTTTATAACGATTGTTTTTTTTTTTTTTTTTTTGCAGTTTCCTGACAAAATAAAACAAATAAGACTTTCTCCAGAAGAAAAAAATATTTTCAGACATACTGTGAATTTTTTTTTGCTCTTTCAAACATCATTTGGGAAATATTAAAAAAGAAAAAAAATCAAATGGGGGCTAATAATTCTGACTTCAACTGTTCTTCAAAACTGCAGTAACATTACAATCGATGAATCATACTGTGACCGCTTTTCTCACATGGAAATCAAATGAATCTTGATATAAATGTGATATAAATGTGTAAAGAATCTTGTAAAATGTGTAAAGAATCTTGCATATAAATGTTTGTGCACGCTATGAAATGTTTTCATATTTTAAATGCATATTTTCTTGTAAGTAAATTTGACTTCAGTCAGTTTGATGCACTTTCATTATTCTAAATATATTTTTCTTCTACACTGCAGTTACATTGCAACTAATGTGAGTCTTTTATATCTCGGGATCTATTAATGTTTGTACGTGATTGTTCAAGTAAAAGTTATGAAATGTTTTTCTATTTTAAATTTGTTTTCTTAAAGTCAATGCTTCTATCTTGACCTTTAATTATTACTTCTACGTCTGGTTTTTCTTCTAAACTGCATTTACATTGCAATCGATCATCCTTACTGATGATTTTTTTATATCTCAGGATATGTTGATGTTTGCACATGATTGTTAAAGGAAAAGATATAAAATGTATAATATGTTTTTTCTTAGTTTTTTGTTTTTTCAGTCAATTTGATGCATTTTCATTATTACTTTCACATATTTTTTTCTACATTGCAGTTATATATGAGGATATGTTGATGTTTGTGCACAAATTTGTATTTTAAGTTAATCTCTCTGACTTCAGTCATTTAAATGCATTTTCATTATTACTTCTACATACTTTTTTGCATGCTGGGTTAAACGTGGTTAAACTTAGTTGGGCTCGTCCCTTTTTGAGTTGTTTTTAACCCTGAATTTTTTAGAGTGTAATCATCATATCTCAGCCCCAGGATTAAGAATCCTGCATGAGAGTTTAAAAAATGAACACTTTCAAAATCACTTGCTTTTCACTTGAAACTTGGTTAAAGGTGTTTAAAACTGCATATAATGTTATTTAAAACGAAAATAATGACGGATATTATAGATTTAAGCAGTTTTTATTACTTTCTGTTTTAGGCCTGGAAACATCATATCTCAGCCCCAGGAGCAAGAATCCTGCATGAGAGTGTAACAGTGTTAATAGAGATTCATTGTGATGAATGACATAAAATTAAGAGTATACATGATTGATAGTTTGGTTCTAGGGAAGTGGTTAAAACATGCAGGTGTTTTTCTTTATATGGTCCTTGCGCAGCTACCGTAGTTCAGCAGATAATGGCTGATGCTGCTGCGAGTACGTGTGCTCTGAACACAGGAGTGAAAGCAATGTGATTAAAGTATACAACATGATTGTTTTTGGATATAAAAGAGTGATTGAGTTGTCAAAAAATGTATAATGCTTCTGATAGATTTAAACAGCGAATATGTATTAAGAAATGCAATATTATCGAGCTTTGTGTTTCTCATAGTAAAAATTACATGTTGCTATCAAGGCATTGAATGATGCAAGTACACACTTAAAGTGACAGTGTTGTTTATTTTACGTCATTTGTTTATTTCAGTTTTGTCTGCAGTATATTGCCCTGTTTCATGTGATGTTATGTGATTTGATTAGTTTCTCAGGTATGTGAAATTATATTCTTTATAAGTAAACTTATTTTGTTAAAATGTTAAAAAGTTGTTCAGCAGATAATGCCTGATGCTGCTGCGGTTTTGTCTGCAGTATATTGTCCTGTTTCATGTGATGTTATCTGATTTGATTTGTTTCTCAGAATAAAGAAACACTGAGAATCACTTTTGGAGAATTTCATAACTTTGAGTTGATGACAATTGCGAACAACACAACGCAGAGGTCAACAATCGTTACACTGGTGCCGTGACTTTGAGGATCACTTTGATCAGCTCGACGCAGATCTGCCGTGGTTGCTGCTCATCACTTCGAAGGCTGCTTCTTTGGATCTTTGGTGTTTTGGACAAAGACAGTAAACACACTAACTGAATGATTGACAGTTACATTGCACAGTTGGAGCATAAACTTTGAAAAACATTTACACTGATTTGGTCATCTTGAATATTGTAGTTGTATAATTTTAATAAGTGTTAGTTTTTTGTTGTTGTTGTTGTTGTTGTTAAATTATTGCTTCTGCTGGCTTTCGATACACACAAACTGATATTTGTCTGTTTCTTCTGAAATACATTTATTTAGTTTTTCTCTCTGATTGTAAGAGAAAACCTGAGTAAATAATGGCTGAGAGGCGAGATTACAATATCGATATGGATGGGACGTTTATGAAACGTTTATGGGTTGTTGGCTTGTTGGTACTTCCGCGGGTGGTGTACACAGAGAAAATGACAGAAGGGGGGTAGGCCAGTCGAGGTCTCTCATGGACAACATAGGTCGTGGGTTAAATCTTGTAACATGTGATACTCCTGTTGGTTAAGCGCCACCTGAATGCCCTTGTACATCAATTCCTAATATTGAGAGAGATGCAATCACACACCTGACTGATATGGTGGGCCAGTTAGGTTCACAGATCGGTGAATCGATAGTTTCGAAACTACTATCTGC
Source organism: Danio tinwini (assembly GCA_903798205.1). Lineage (NCBI taxonomy): Eukaryota > Metazoa > Chordata > Actinopteri > Cypriniformes > Danionidae > Danio > Danio tinwini. Next base: position 17,449 of record CAIGQZ010032939.1, read on the forward strand.
AGGTTTTGTAAAAGCAGACAGTAATTTTCAGAAAGATACCATAGAACATGCTAGTTTTCAGACAAGACAAGAACAGTCTATGTCAGCTGCAACTCCATAAGTGTCGATACATGTGGGTTTGGAACATGACACGTTTCGTGGTGATCAATCTGACAAATACTGCATAAAAGAGTGGGTTGACAGGACCAGGGCTTATATAAGAAAGCAGAAATGCCCCATTTTAGAACAGGCAGAGGAAATTATGAACAGACTAGCTGGAAAAGCGAAAGATATCGTTCAAATTACTCTGCGCAGTGATTGCATGATTGATGTAAAGCAGAACCCTGAGCTGATTTATAATATTCTGCTACAGTATTTCAGTGAGACTTCGTCATGCCTACCTCTTGCCGACTTCTATGCTACTGTTTCGAGAGCTGGGGAGAACCCAGTTGACTATTGGATTCGGATCAACAAGGCTGCTGATCTAGCAAATGATGGCCTTGTCAGACAAGGAAAGCGGTTGAACGATATGAGTGAAGAGGTAACACTTATGTTTATCAAGCATTGTCCTGACCAAAGTTTGGCTAGTGTATTCAGATGCAAACCCATCCATAAGTGGAGAGCTAAGGATATTCAAGGCAGGATTGATGACTATCAGAGAGATTATAGGGGTTATGCTGGTGTGCGTGTACAGAGTAACACATCGTCAGTACACATTGTGGATGGTGCTGAGCATGACCGACATGTTAGTTCTACACATCATGCTTCCCAAAATTTAATGAGCGTTCCTATACTGCCACTTAGCCAGCCTGAACATTCAGAGCCTAATACTCTTCAACATCAGATATCTCCTGGTCCACAACCATCTTCTGTTCAAGCATTGAGAAATAACACACAACAGCCTGACACAGTACCATAAGCTGCGTCAGGTGCTGTCAGAGATGGAAGAAAAAGAGATCATTCATCGCTCCACAAGTGAATATGCATCCCTGCTTGTGTTGGTGTGGAAGAAAAATGGGGACCTTCGAGTTTGCACTGATTTTCGCTGGTTGAACAGACGAACATTAAAAGTTGCCCATCCTCTTCTACACCAGGCAGATTGCTTGGCGGCACTGGGTGGTAATGCTCTGTTCAGTACAATGGACCTCACATCAGGTTTTTATAACATGCCACTGCATGAAGAGGATCGTAAATTCACTGCATTCACCATGCCCATAGGCCTATTTGAATACAATAGGCTACCACAAGGCCTATGTAACAGCCCCGGTAGTTTTATGCGGATGATGTACAGTATTTTTGGAGTTCAGAATTTTCTTAGTATTCTGTGCTACATGGATGATCTCATTGTTTTTGGCCCTGATGAGCGAGTTGCTCTTGATCGTCTGGAGATGGTGTTCAGCAGGCTACAAGCTCATGGCCTGTGAAGCTGAAGCTGAAGCTGAAGGCATCTGTGAAGTTTTTGGGACATGTGATTACCAAGAATGGAGTTTCAACCGATCCAGATGAGGTGGAGTGTATTTCCAAGTTGCAGAGTCTGGACTTGATGGAACCAGATGGAAAAAACTCCATCCCAGAAAAAGATTAGATCATTTTTGGGAATGGTAAACTATTACCAGCATTTTGTCACAAATTATTCAGTCAAAGCAAAGCCACTCTTTGATCTTCTTCAAGGCCAGAAAAGTAGAGGTCGAAAGAAAAAAGCTTTGCACAAGTCTAGTCAGAACAGAAAATTGAGACCTGAGGATTGGACTGAAGCTCAAGATGGTGCAGTTGAGCAGCTGAAAGCATCACTAACTGGGAGTGATATCTTAGTGCACCCGGGTTTTACATGCCACTTTATACTGGCAACTGATGCTTCCTTAGAGGGCATTGGTGCAGTTTTGTCGCAGTTGCAGGATGGTGAGACGAGGGCAAGACCAGTAGCTTTTGCCAGCAAATCCCTGTCACGTTCACAGCGGAACTATCCTGCCCACCGGCTAGAATTTTTGGCCTTGAAGTGGTCAATTTGCGACAAGTTTAGCCACTGGCTAAAGGGACAGTGTTTTACGGTTTTAACTGATAATAACCCACTTGGCCACATCCTCACAAAGCCTAAACTGCACTGTTGCGAACAGCGTTGGGTGGCCAAGTTGACCAGCTACAATTTTGACGTAAAGTATGTACCCGTTCCCAGAATGTCATTGCTGATTCCCTGAGTAGAGTACCTTTTTATTAAGAGTGGAGTAACACAAAAACTACTTCAGGTGCCTTATGATACTATGATGACAGATATGAGGGGAATGTTATCTACCTCTGTACATAATGCTTTCAGGTGGTCCTGTGACAAACATCAGGATGAAAGTGTGACTTATAATGTGTTGATATGGATCACTCTTCTGTTGCAAGTTTAGATGTTTCGGCTGTCTGCACATCACAGGTATATTGGGCATTTGGTGCTGAGACACGAGCAATGGCACTTGTGGATCACTTACCTCAGTTAGCTTCTTTTGGGCAGGACACATTACCAGAATATTCTGCAGAGAATCTCTGTGACATGCAGTCGGAAGACAGAGTGTTGTCTCGGGTCATATCATATGTGGAGAGCCGCCAAAGACCTACAAGACGGGATAGGACAGGAGAGGCTGCTGCAGTCCTGCGCTACCTCAAACAGTGGGATAAATTGACCATGAGAGATGGTATCCTTTATAGAGTGTCGTCTGATCCGTTGTCGAGAAGAAAGCGGTTTCAGTACATAGTCCCAACGTCATTGGTTGATTCTGTGCTGAGGGGTATTCATGATGACAGTGGCCATCACGGTCAATTTAGAAGTGTCTGTTTAGCAATGCAGCGTTTCTACTGGCTGAATATGGAGCACACAGTTCGTGATTATTTGCGACACTGTCAACGCTGTATTGTGAGTAAAAGTACTGACCCATCTGGGAGAGCTTCTCTGCAAAACATTTCATCTACCAGACCTCTAGAGCTAGTATGCATTGATTTTTGGTCGGCGGAGGACGCTAGTAACAAGTCAGTTAACGTCTTGGTTGTGACTGACCATTTCACAAGGCTAGCTCAGGCTTTTGTGTGCCGTGATCAATCTGCTAAGCAGGTTGCCAGAGTTCTGTGGGACAGATATTTTTGTGTCTATGGCCTTCCTGAACGTATCACAGTGACCAAGGTGCGAGTTTTGAGAGTCGTCTAATTGCTGAACTTCTCAGAGTTTCAGGGGTTAAAAAGTCTCACACCACCCCTTACCACCCGATGGGGAATGGCACTGTGGAACATTTCAACAGGACTCTGGGCAACATGATCCGTGCTTTGTCTCCAGATGTTAAAAGAGACTGGCCAAGACGTTTGCAGACATTAACGTTCCTGTATAATTGCACAACACATGAGTCGACAGGCTATGCACCTTTTTATTTGATGTTTGGGAGGTTGCCTAGACTTCCAGTCGATATTCTCTTTCGATCCGTTCTACATGATCACAATGTAGTCAGCTATGACAAGTTTGTTGACACGCTTACTAAAGACCTGAAGGAAGCCATGGCAATTGCACAGGAGCATGCTACCAAAGAACAGAAAAGGCATGCAGCCTTATACAACCGCCGAGTAAAAGGTCTCACTATTGATGTGGGTGACCATGTGTTATTGGCAAATAAGACAGAAAGGGGAAAAAGAAAAATTGAAGACCGATGGGAGTCTACAGCCTACACTGTAGTGGACCACAAACCCCAAACTCACACTTACAGAATTCGAAACCCCAAAACTGGTCAAGAAAAGGTAGTTTATCGCAATCTCTTGTTGTTGTTTGATTTTCTGCCTATACCAGAAGAAATTTCAGAAGCGCTACATGATTCTGTCGTGAAGGAGTCCAGTAGTGTTGCACATGCTTCATCTGACAAGAGAGACAGCTCAGTGTCTAGTAGAATTTTACCTACACAGATAGATGATGGGAATGCTTGTGTGAGTGGTCTTCCAACAAGTTGTGAAGATGATGACACAGACAGAACACTGACTTGGGTTTCTCTTTTGCCCAATGTAAGTCAGGACCCTACCTCTAGTGTAGTCACTGATGTTGTAGTGCGCCCAACACTTAAACCTGCTACAACACTATCGGCTGATAGTGTATCTGAGAAGATGGTTGATACTTTGTTGGAGGTGTCTGATGATAGTGAAGAATGTCAATCACATTTTGATAGCATTAAATCCACAAGCACCATTGTATCAGCTCATGCTCACACATCATCCACTTCACATTCGAGAATGACTCCTACTGCACAGGTTTTATTAGATGCTAGCTCTTCCCGACCAGTTAGGTCACGTTTTGGTCGTGCTATTGGGCCTGTTGACAGACTTATCCAAACAATATCAGGCCAAGCTGTGATTCAGAACACAAAACATACTGTTGAGTCAGTTTGCAAGTCAATGTTTCGTGTTTTCACAAATTAGAGATGCAAGAACTTTGAGGATTAGAAGTATTTCGTAATGGAGCATATATAGGGTTTATTTTTATTTATTTATTTTTATTCTCTTATTTCTTCCTGGGATTTGGTTAAGGCAAGTCAAAATTGGTTCATTCTTAGAAACAGTTGTTATTAAGAATATATACCTGAGAATAAAACAAAGGAAGCAAACATGTAACAATATAAGGGTACTTTAGTTGACCATTTGGGGGAGCATACTGATTTGTTTAAATGTTTGTATTGAAGAAGTTTTTTTTGTTTTGTTTGTGTGTTTGTGAAATATATTTTATTATTTTGTACTGGACATGAGGAATATTGTGGAATGTATGTGGACATTCTACTGTCAACTGTTGATGCAGGAGCTTAGCGCTACTCCTATGTCACAGTGTCCTTATGGGATAATTTTCATATTGACTCCTTTTATGGGAAATTCTTCTGGATGTACAGTGAGCTGTATTTACTTGTTGGTTGGTTTGTTTGTTTTATCGAACAAATATATTAATGAGATCAGAAAAATGTATTTCATGTAATTCAGAGGGGGTGAATGTAACAGTGTTAATAGAGATTCATTGTGATGAATGACATGAAATTAAGAGTATACATGATTGATAGTTTGGTGCTCCCTAGTGGTTAAAACATGCAGGCGTTTTTCTTTATATTGTCCTTGCACAGCTACCGTAGTAAGCGTGCTTTGAACACAGGAGTGAAAGCAATGTGATTAAAGTGTACAACTTGATTGTTTTTGTATATAAAAGAGTGATTGAGCTGTCAAAGAAAATGTATAATGCTTCTGATAGATTTAAACAGCGAATATGTATTAGGAAATGCAATATTATCGAGCTTTGCTTTGTGTTTTGTAAAAATTACATGTTGCTATCAAGGCATTGTATAATCGAATGATGCAAGACCACACTTAAAGTGACAGTGTTGTTTATTTTACGTTATTTGTTTATTTCAGTTTTGTCTGCAGTATATTGCCCTGTTTTATGTAATGTTATGTGATTTGATTTGTTTCTCAGGTATGTGAAATTATAATCTTTATACGTTAATTTATTTTATTAAAATGTTAAAAAGTAGTTCAGCAGATAATGGCTGATGCTGCTGCGGTTTTGTCTGCAGTATATTGCCCTGTTTCATGTGATGTTATGTAATTTGATTTGTTTCTCAGAATAAAGAAACACTGAGAATCAGTTTTGGAGAAGTTCATTACTTTGAGATGGTGACGATTGCGAACAACACAACGCAGAGGTCAACAATCATTACAAGAGCTAAAAAAAAATGAACACTTTCAAAATCACTTGCTTTTCCCTTGACACTTGTTTAAACATGTTTAAAACTGCATATAATGTTATTTAAAAAAAAGAATGATGAGTTTCATGGTTTTAGGCAGTTTTTATCACTTTCTGTTTTTAGTCTGTAAACATCATATCTCATCCCCTGGAGCAAGAATCCTGCATGAGAGTTCAAAAAATAAACACATTCAAAATCATTTGCTTTTCACTTGAAGCTTGTTTAAACATGTTTAAACCTGCATATAATGTTGTTTAAAACAAAAACAATGATGAATTTCATGGTTTTAAGCAGTTTTTAATCACTTTTCAGCCCCAGGTGCAAGAATCCTGCATTATAGCTAAAAAATAAACACTTTCAAAATCAATTGCTTTTTCCTTGACACTTGTTTAAACATGTTTAAAACTGCATATAATGTTATTTAAAACAAAACGAATAATTAATTACATGGCTTTAGGCAGTTTTTATCGTTTTCTGTTTTTGGTCTGAAAACATATCTCAGCCCCAGGAGCAAGAATACTGCATGAGAGCTCAAAAAATGAACACTTTCTAAATCACTTGCTTTTCCCTTGAAGCTTGTTTAAACATGCTTAAAACTGCATATAATATAGTTTAAAACAAAAAGAATTATGAATTTCGTGGTTTTAAGCTGTTTTTTAATCACTTTCTGTTTTTGGCTTGGGAACATCGTATCTCAGCCCCAGGAGCATGAGAGTTTAAAAATGAACACTTTCAAAATCACTTGCTTTTCCCTTGACACTTTTTTAAACATGTGTACGCCTCCTAAACGCCTCCTGAGGCGTTGAAACATCAACGCCTCAGGAGCAAGAATCCTGCATGAGAGCTCAAAAAATGAACACTTTTAAAATCACTTGCTTTTGCCTTGACACTTGTTTAAACATGTTTAAAACTGCATAAAATGTTATTTAACACCAAAAGAATGATGAATTTCATGGTTATAGGCAATTTTTATCACTTTCTGTTTTTGGTCTGAAAACATCATATCTCAGCCCCAAAAACAAGAATCCTGAAATCCTGAAACAAAAAAATGAACTCGTTCAAAACCACTTGCTTTTCATTAGAAACTTGTTTGTGTCCAAAATGGGCAAAAAATGGTTTTACTGAAACATGTTTAAAAACTACAAAACATGTTAAAAAATATGTATGTATGTGTTATTAATGCATTAAAAACAGTCAGGGAAAAAAAATCTGTCAGATCTCTTGGTTTTCACTTGCAACTTGTTATAACTTATTTAAAGCTGCATATAATCTTGTTGAAAACAACAAAAGAAATGATGATTTTTTTATCATTGTTTCAAGCTGTTTTTATTACTTGCTAATTTGGGCCTTTAATAAGACCATCTGGCACCCTCGCCCAGATCTATGGAACCTCCACGTGTGGTCCATAGACGCAGCAAGGAAGACTTAGCGATGGCGGTGGTTAATACCATCTCTCAGACTAGAGCACCCTCTACGAGGCATGCCTACGCCCTGAAGTGCAGTCTATTCACTAAGTGGTGTGCTTCTCACAGAGAAGACCCCCAATCTTGCCAGATCAGTGTTGTGCTTTCTTTACTTCAGGATGGGTTGGAGCGGAGGCTGTCGCCCTCCACATTGAAGGTTTACGTGGCCGCCATTTCCTCTCATCGAAGGGATCTCAATGTAGGCTTGTAAGCACTATCGCGAGATCTCAAGAGGGCTTGAGAGGGGGGCGGGGAGATAATACTCGCCTCGCACCTCTGAGGAACTGGATGATGAGGTTATGGATGGCGGCACCGTGGGAAGGTATAACCTCATCATCCAGTTCCTCAGAGGTGCGAGGCGAGTATTACCTCCCCACCCCCTCTCATGCCCTCTTGAGATCTTGCGGTAGTGCTTACGAGCCTACATGGAGATCCCTTCAAACCACTCGACTCAGTATCCTTGAGATTTCTGTCCCTGAAGACAGCTCTGCTGGTCGCGTTGGCATTGATTAAGAGGGTAGGGGACCTGGAGGCATTTTCGGTCAGTGACTCGTGTCTGGAATTTGGGCCGGCCTACTCTCACATTGTCCTGAGACCCCGGCCTGGATATGTGCCCAAGGTTCCTACCACACCATTTAAGGACCAGGTAGTGAGCCTGCAAGCACTGCCTGCGGGGGAGGCAGACCCAGCCCTTTCATTGCTGTGTCCTGTCCACGCTTTGCAGATTTATGTGGACCGTACTCAGAGCTTTAGATCCTCTGAGCAGCTCTTTGTCTGTTATGGTGGTCGGCAGAAGGTGAGTGCCGTATCTAAACAGAGGTTTGCCCACTGGATAGTGGATGCCATCTCCCTCGCTTACCAGAGCCAGGGCGAGCCGTGTCCCCCAGGAGTTAGAGTGCACTCCACTCGGAGCATTGCCTCCTCTTGGGTGTTAGCACGCGGTGCCTCTCTAACAGACATCTGTAGAGCTGCGGGCTGGGCCACTCCTAATACATTTGCTAGATTTTACAATCTGCGAGTAGAGCTGGTTTCGTCAAGGGTGTTGGGAATCCCTGGTACATGAGGAAATTCGGTGGGTGTTGTAAACGCTTGCTGATAAGTGCATAGAGATATGTGCGCTTTTTCACTTTGCCAGTCGAGTTCCCCACCTGGCGAACCCTGTAAAGTTCCTCAGAGGCCCCCACCACCTGACTCAGCGGAGGAGTTACGTTGGCCCGTTACGTTGTAGGTATGCCCGCTGGTCATCCCGCATTCTGGGTATAGGTGCCTGCTATGTGCGATCCCCGCTGTCGATCCCGTACCTTCACTCAGCCACGATGTAGTCCCCCCTCCTAGGCGGGCTCGTGTCTTCCCTCCTCGCTAACCATCTTCTCATATGTGCACTCCCCCTTCTCAGGGCTAGTCCATATGCTACTTTGTCACCAGGTCTCGCCCTCCGGGCAGCAAGTGGCCTCCGCAGCGTCCTCCCTATCGAGACGACACGTTGGAAGACTGCACCTCTGGTGATGCAGGTGCGCTTGTGCTGCTGCGTGGCGCGCCCCTCACCAGAGACGTGGTAAGGTTCTTTCGTTGTGGTGTTTTCCATAAATTTCCCCATAGTGGAAGTTTTTCCACATAGCATTGAAGTTCCCCTCCCGAAGGAGAACACTCCGGTTACTAAAGTAACCCTCGTTCTCCGAGGGGGGGAACGGAAATTATATGTTCCTTCGCCACAACGATTGTCCCTTAGCTGTTGAAAGTGAAAGCCTTATCAGCTAGAAAAGGACACCGTTGCTGAGCACATGCTGGGCTTTTATGCCAAGTTAATTGTCATTGACGACAGCTGTGCACGCTGACACCGCCAACTCATTGGCATTTCATTGACCCGTTTTTATACTCTTTCAGATGATTGGATTCTGACGAAATCCTTATAGTGGAAGTTTTTCCATATAGCATTTCCGTTCCCACCCTTGAGAAACGAGGGTTACTTTAGTAACCAGAGCATTTTTACTTGCAACTTGTTATAACATGTTTAAAACTTATTATAACAAGTTATAATAAGTTAAAATTAAGTTAAATTATTGTTGTTTAAAACAAAAAAGAATAATGTTTTTTCATTGTTTCAAGCTGTTTATATCACTTGCTGATTTGAGCCTTTATTAAGCATTTTTCTCAGCCAGCAGAGAGGTCAGAAGGAGCATTGTTGCAAACTCAGTCAGATGTCTGGGTGTTTTTTACTTGCAACTTGTTATAACATGTTTAAAACCGCATATAATGTTGTTAGACACAAAAAGAATGATGTTTTACATGTTTCAAGCTGTGTTTATAACTTGATAATTTGGGCCTTTAATAAGCGTTTTTTCAAGCCAGCACAGAGGTCAGAAGGAGCAATGTTGCAAACTCACTCAGATATCTTGGTTTTTACTTTCAACTTCTTATACCATGTTTAAAACTGCACATGATGTTTAAAACAACAACAAAAAAAATTTTTTTTTTTCATTGTTTCAAGCTGTTTTTATTACTTGGTAATTTGGGCCTTTAATAAGCGTTTTTCTCAGCCAGCACAGAGGTCAGAAAGAGCAATGTTGCAAACTCAGTCAGATGTCTTGGTTTTTACTTGCAACTTGTTATAACATGTTTTAAACTGCATATAATATTTTTTAAAAGTAAAAAAGAATGATAATTTTCATTGTTTCAAGCTGTTTTTTTTCACTTGCTGATTTTGGTCTTTAATAAGCATTTTCCTCAACCATCACAAAGGTCATAAGAGAAATGTTAGAAACTCAGTCAGATCAAACTAATCGAGGCTCATAAAAAATCTACAGGTAATGTTGAAGCAGGGTGGGAACTAAACTCTGCTGCCTGCAGCCCTCCATGAACTGAGTTTGACAACATTTAAGCAACTGCCAACATTTATCACATATCCAATAAAAAAAACTATATAAATTAATTAACAAACTCCATCCAAAGCAAAAAATAAAAAATCTTTCAGCTCTGAGCCTCATGTTGTTCCAAACCTGTAGTAATAAAAAACAAAACAAATAACCTGATTCATGCATTTATTTAAGAAACCCTTTATTCTACAAATACCACTTTTACTTACTTCATTTGATGTTTTCTAGTCAACTTCATTGAGGCTCTGCAAAAAATGTATGGAAGTGCTGTTTAAGAGAGAGATTTTTTTTTTATTTCGCCTTTGAACGTATGTTGTTCATATACGGTGTAATACTTACCTTTGAATAAGCTCTAATGTGACATTACTTGACTCCTGATATACAAGGTTAAAATAGTATAAGGTTAAAAATATAAAAAGTAATGGCTACCTTTAATGGCTACATAAAGTAAATTACTGTAATTTATTCTGTGCACTGCACAATTTTATACAAATCATGCTCCTTTTACAGTAAAATAATGTTTCCTTTTACAGCAAAACACTGGCTATTTTACAGTTATTTACTGCATAATCTACAGTAAGGTTTAACAGTGTATTTTAACATAAACATGATCACAAGAAAATAAACAGAAATAATAATTAAAACATTATACTTAAAAATAAAATAACTTTGAATTAAATTTAATTTAAATTTCCATTTAAATTAAATTAAACAATGCATACATCCAGCATCAATTTCATTATAGAGAGAAAATGCAGTGACAGTATTCAGAACTCACTTGTAACCAAGAAAAAAGGTCAAAGCAAATACAAAAAGGAAAGAAAATTGTTAATAGAATCATACTGTCTGATATGCGATATCTACAGACAACATTCAGATATCATAAAGGGTGACATAAAGACAAAGATGTCCACACACACACACACACACACACACACACACACACACACACACACAC